>CAUYRH010075621.1:0-40906 GCA_963574655.1 Perodicticus potto | reverse complement strand
GTCTCTATAGTATGAGCTGTCTCCAATGCCACTTGTCTTGTGGCTGTACTTGTGCTATGTATCATATAAATGAATCATAAAGGGAAATGAAAATTACAGTGGCCAAAAATGGCTGTCATTGAAGATAAAAACTGGAAATGTAAGACTAAGAAGATATTAAAAAACAAGAACAATATAAGATAAAATTAAAATAAAATGAAAATACCAGGTCAAAATAAGAGGTAAACAACTTCAAATATAAAATAGTGACTTTAAAATGATATTTAGAAATATTCAATTTAAGATTCAAGTCTGGAAATAGAGGAAGAGCTATAAGATAATCTTTAAAGACAATAAATATTTATAATGTATAGAAATAAGATGTTACTAGAAGAAATTGAGCTATACAATTGAATACAAATGCGTCTCGATTCTAAATAAATCCATCGTAAGTCAAACATATTAAGTTGAAAATGGCCTTAACATTAGTAACATAGCCATACATCAAAATAGAAAAGTACAAGTGAGGATAATTTCACATAAACATGAGAAGCTGTAGGCTTGTTAGAGGTGTAAGTCCTCACCAGGATCCTCAGTTGCCTGAAGATGTCTCCCTGGCCATGGGGGACCTTCCAGAAGAGAGCCTATTGTTAAGTAGCACCCTGGGAAGAGATTTACTTTGAGAAAACTCATCAGGGGTCCAGATTTTAGAACGTCCTGCTCTGCTTTTCATAAGCTCCGGATCCTTCAACAAAGTCAAACAATCACTTAGCTTATATGCTTTAAAAGGTCTTTTGCTTTTTTCTCAAATCTTAAAAAAATTTTTTTAGAAATTATAGTATTTTCCTTTTTGGCTTAATTTTTATGAAATCATAAATTTCCAAAATTGCACAACAGTAGAAGTAAAGGGTAACTAACCCTTCTGCACCCATCCCCCAGCTTCATAGACATCAACTAATTAACATACTGTATTTTGTTTAAACACGTTAACTACACATTGCTGCTGCTTGTTCTCCTCCTCCTCCCTCACTTCCCCCTACCTCTTCCTCCTGTTCTTCTTCTTGTTCATTTTGAAGCAAATCCTCGATAATACACTTTTCTATAATACTTCACTGTATTTTGTATTAGTTTGAGAAATGTGATTTTAATCCATTTCTTTGATCTGTAACTTTTTAAAAATTTCCAATCTAAAAACTGAACAAAAAGACAAGGTTGCGATTGTGGGAATAGGATGCAGTTTTCCAGGAGGTAAGACTAATAAAACGACAACAGCAATAACAAAAACCTTATTCCATATAATGCCTAAATAACTATATCTTTAATACATACCTGTTAATATAATCACAATATTATTGCCACACCTAATAAAACTAACAATAATCTCATGATATCATCCAAAACCCAGTTTATGTACAAATTTCCACAACCCTCTAAAACTGCCGTTCCCAAGCCCTGGGCTGCAGAGCCCTGCCTCCTCCTCCCCCACCTCTCACCTCCACCTGAGTTGGTAAAAAAAGTGTCTTCCTGAAACTTAAGAACCACCTACACAGCAGGAGGTGAGCGGAGGGCAATGACATCTGTGTTTACAGCAGCTTCCCACCCTGGCATCAATGCCTGAGCCCTGCCCCCTCACCCCACATACAGACCCCCTCCTATCCCTGGAAAATTTGTCTTCCTTGAAATCCATCCCTGGTGCCAAAAAAGTTAGAGATGACTGGTCTAAAAAGTGTTTTCCAGAGGATTTGTTCAAATCAGGATTCAATGAGGTCTAGATATAACATGGTTGTTATTTATTTCTCTTAAATTTCTTCTGAATCTATGACAGTTACCTTTACCCACTTTTTTTTTTTTTTTTTGAGACAGTCTCACTCTGTTGCCCAGGCCTCAACCTAGCTCACAGCAACCTCAAACACCTGGGTTCATGCAATCCTCCTGCGTCAGCCTCTCCAGTAGCTGGGACTACAGGCTCCCACCACAATACTCAGTTAATTAACTTATTTATTTATTTTTATTGTTTGCAATTCATTGGGGTATAAAGAGTTAGGATACACTGATTGCTTTTGTTAGGTAAAGTCCCTCTTATAATTGTGTCCTGCCCCCAAGAGGTGTGCCATACACCATTACCCCTTGCTCCTCCCCTCTACCTTGTCCGTTTTCCCCACTCCCTCATTCCGCTCTCACCTTGTATTAGATCTTCTACTGCCTTCATATTGGAATTGAGTACACTGGATTCTTGCTTCTCCATTCTTGTGATGCTTTACTAAGAAGAATGTGGTCTACCTCAATTCAGGTTAATACAAAAGATGTAATGTCTCCACCTTTTTTAGTGGTTGAATAGTATTCCATGGTATACATATACCACAGTTTATTAATCCATTCCTGGGTTGGTGGGCATTTAGGTTGTTTCCACATTTTGGTGATTGTAAATTAAGCTGTGATAAATGGTCTAGTGCAAATGTCCTTATGACAAAATCTCAATACTTCTTTCTGAAGAGACTGTATTAGTTTGCAGTCTTACCAACAGTGTAAAACTATCCCTCTCTCTCCATACCCGCTCCAGCATCGGCAACTCTGAGACTTTGTGATGTGGGTTATTTTCACTGGGGTTAAGTGATATCTCAGTGGTTTTAATTAGATTCTCTAATAGAGGGACAAACAGTTTTTTTTTCATACGATTGTTAGCCATTCATCTGTCTTCCTCAGAGAAGGTTCTGTTCATGTCTCTTGCCCAGTGATGGATGGGATTGTTAGCTCTTTTTTGTTGTTGTTGATTAATTTGAGTTCAGTATACATCCTATTTATCAAGCCTTTCTCAGATTCGTAATATACAAATAACTTTTCCCATTCTAAAGGCTATCTACTTGCTTTAATTGTTGTGTCCTTAGTTGTACAAAAGCTTTTCAGTTTATTTAAGTCCCATTTGTTTATTTTTGTTGTTGTTACAATTGCCAATGAAGTCTTCTTCATAAAATCCTTCCTCAGGCCAATATCCTGAAGAGTTTTCACAAGAGATGACAGCTCTATGCATGTTATTGACCCTGAAGGCCTGCCTGCCAGTGGGACAAGATGTAGAGGTGGAAGACAGTGATACTGATGATTTTGACCCTGTGTAGGCCTAGCCTAATGTGTACATTTGTGTCTTTGTTTTTAACAAAACTGTATCCAAAGTAAAAAATAAATAATAATAATAAAGCTTATAAAATAAGGATATAAAGAAAAAAAATAGGGCAGTACCTGTTGCTCAGTGAGTAGGGCACTGGCCCCATATACCGAGGGAGATGGGTTCAAACCTGGCCCCGGCCAAACTGCAAAAAAAAAAAAAAAAAATAGCTGGACATTGTGGCGGGCACCTGTAGTTTCAGCTACTCAGGAGGCTGAGGCAAGAGAATGGCCTAAGCCCAAGAGCTGGAGGTTGCTGTGAGCTGTGATGCCACAGCAGGGCAACAAAGTAAGACTTTGTGTCTAAAAAAAAAGAAAGAAAATATTTGTATACACTTGTATAGTGTGTGTTTTAAGCTAAGCACGGTTCCAAAAGAGTTAATAAGTAAAACATTACAAAGTTTATAAAGTAAAATGTTATAGTAAACTAAGTTTAATTTATTATGCAGAAAAATATTTTTAAATCAATTCAGTGTAGACTAAGTGTACAGTATTTATACCATCTACAGTAGTGTATAGTAATGTCTTAGGCCTTCAAATTCATCCACCTCTCACTCACTGACTCCCATAGAGTAACTTGCAGTCCTGCCAGCTCCACTCATGGTAAGTGCCCTATACAGGTGTTCTCTTTTTTTAATCTTTTATATTGTATTTCTATTGTACCTATTCTATGTTTAGATATGTTTAGATAGACACATACTTAATGCTTAGATGTTTGCTTCTTTCTGGTTACTTAATAGCTTCCAAATTTTTGTGTTAGATTTTTGGCATGCTCCAAAGATGAGCAAAGCACTTTTCCTTTTATTTTTATTTTTTCTTTCAGGTTAATTTGAAAGTATAAAGAATTAGGTTACAATGTTTGCATTTGTTAGGTATAGTCCCTGTTGTAGTTGTGTTCCCCCCAGGAGGTGTGCCATATACCCATACATTGTGCCTGTTAAGTAGGAGCACCCCAATCTCTCTGCCTTCTCCCCTCTCCCCCTCCCTCCTTTATCCTCCATTTTTCCTTTTATTATCATTATGAATTCATAATTTAAGTATATTTGATGTATTTAAATCTCTTACACATCTCCCCCTTCTTGAGGGGTCATGGCATACTCTTCAAGTTGGTTCTTTTTGATAGGACCCTAACAGTGTTGATATCTTCCTTGCTTTCTGCCATGAAAGGATGTGCCTTGCTCATCTTTTACATTATCTGTTCCAAACCAAGGATCAGGCACTTTTCCAAGAACCCCTGGTTCCTTTAATAGGAGACAAATGTTGAGATCACAATTGGGGTACCTGAGGTGCTCTTTGTTCTTAGGTTTTCATTGTTTCTAGACCTTTTCCTTGCTGCAGAGCTAGGAAATGTCTTTTTTTGCTTGTTGTTTATTTAAGACAAAATGGATCATGCATTGGGCAGCACCTGTGGCTCAGTGGGCAGGGCACTGGCCCCATATACTGAGGGTGGCGGGTTCAAACTTGGCCCTGGCCAAGCTGCAACAAAAGATAGCCGGGCATTGTGGCGGGCACCTGTAGTCCCAGCTACTCAGGAAGCTGAGGCAAGAGAATCGCCTAAGCCCAGGAGTTGGAGGTTGCTGTGAGCTGTGTGACACCACAGCACTCTACCGAGGGCAATAACGTGAAACTATGTCTCTACAAAAAGAAAAAAATAGATCATGCATGCACACTGATAATTTCAATTCAAATTTGGACAGACAGGTTTTTATTTAACCCGATCAAATTTATATATGCTTGTCTCTATCATGACAGATATATGGGTTCCAAATGATGTCATCCAAATGACATCCTATAATTATTAACTTTACCCCACAACACATACATGACCATTTCAGAACAATAGTTAAGAAATGATCACCAGCAACGTTATATTCATTCCTTTCACTTTGATTTGATATTTATAGATTATCTTTTGAAATTATTTATTTATAATTAGGGAAAATATTTACATGGCTCCAAAGTGAAATCTACAAAGTAAGTCTAGGCACACCTGCCATGTCTGTTCATCTATTCTTCTCCTATAAATATTTAGACACATAATTTAAGAGAGAAGATAGAATTGGGAATTAGGAGGAAAACACTTGAACTCAGAACTTAAAGTTTAATCGTTGCAGGAAAGTTGTGGGCCAAGAATTGGAAACATTCTGATTAGGAAGCTAGAAGAGAAGGTGGAATGAACTTAAATATTCATTGAATTGGCCAAAAGGGAAAAATGATAGAACATTTTTTATGAACATGAGAAAAGATTTTACAACAGAGAGTGGGCATCAATGTCAAAGTCAGCAGAAAATCTTGGTAAATTTTACCAAGGTAAAGCTATTTGATTTCTCAATAATGAGGTACCTTTTAATTTCAGAGAGATAAGCTTCTTTGAAGGAATAAAGCAGATTTTCAAAGAGTAATAAGGGATTGAGTGGAAAGGAAATGGAGAAAGACAGCATAAAAACCTCGTGATGCTGAGTGTTAGAAAAAATAGGAAGAGGAAACACACACAGCTGTTTTTAGCTTGAGAAATACAATCAAATGGATATTCTTTATTTCCCTAGTAAGGAAAATCTTAAAGTCAAAGAAAATTATCAGAAGAGTTACAAAGGAAAGAAAGAAATGCTGCAACAAATCTCTCAAGAGCGAGAAAGAGATGAATTCAAGGACAAAGAACGGCCCACAGTTCAGTATCTGTGTGCAGAGACGGGGCCTCTAAGTGAGAATTACAGCACATTTTGCTTATTGCAAGGAAGCATATAATAAATACAGATGTGGGCTGTTTCTATATCAAAGTTGAATTCTTCCACAGAGACTGATCCCGTTTCCTAATCAATAATATACCTAACAACAAAACAGAACAAAAAATATCCCATGCCAGACTTACTGTCCTGATTTAGGAATCCTTCAAAATAAGTCCAGTTCATTACTAATTTCTTCTGAGTAGACTGGAACACAACCCACACTCCCTACTATACTCCTAATTTTTTGTAGAATGGCTGCATCTTATTATTTTGGATATTTTAAGGTCATCTCAACTTGTCATGCTCACACCTTTGTCATCCTTGGTCACTACCCAGTTTTTAAAATCCCTAGGTTACCCAAACTCTTTCAAATCTTATTCCTCCATTGCTGCATACAGGCCTATCTTGACCATACTTTCATGTTTCTTCTTTGTCTCAAACCTTCCCACTGTGTCCTCTGAGAACTTGTATTTCATGGTAAACTGCCTTATATCTTCAACCTTTCTGTGAAATATTTCTGCCACCTCCTAGCCCTAATCTATATTCACCACTGTTATTTCCAAGCCATCATTCTTTTTCTGTTCCTGACAAATGTTCTTTTGAGGACATGCTGTCTTACTGAACCTGTCATTCATTAACATCTTATCTTTTGTCAGTTTTGTAGTTTGGTTTGTCAGTTACTTGACATGGTCAGTAAGAAACAAATGGGCATATGGCAAGAAAAGTTGCTGAAGAAGAGCATAGAATACTATTGGAAGGATAGAATGAGACTATACAGGGGGCAGGTGGACTGAAAGAGTACGTAATGACTCCTCGAATAATGAATAAGGTCTATGGTATGATGGAGTGAGCTCATACCAGTTCGCAAGAACCATATTTTAAATTTCAGAAATTGTGTAAGCAACAGACATCACATTAGTAGCTCTGCAAGTGTAATAAATCAGAACCATTCTCCCCTCCAAGAATTAGCTGTTAAACATTTATCAGCACACCACTG
Organism: Perodicticus potto; assembly: GCA_963574655.1. Classification (NCBI taxonomy): domain Eukaryota; kingdom Metazoa; phylum Chordata; class Mammalia; order Primates; family Lorisidae; genus Perodicticus; species Perodicticus potto. The sequence continues at coordinate 34,045 of CAUYRH010075621.1, read as the reverse complement.
GGTGGTAGGGAGGAAGAGGAAATACAATACTGAAAGGATATAAGGTCAAAAAAGTTGAAAATCAATTTCACCTAATTCACAATTAGACCTAGTGTGAATATTACCATCAAAGCTAAGCCAAGAAATAAAAATAAAGTAGACTTAAATAGTATATCCCAAAGTGGCAAGATTAAAGATAGATTCTAAAGAAAAATGATGGGAAAATATCTTTCTTTTAACTTAACAAACATGATACATATTTATTAATGAGGTCAAATCATAACTGTAAGGAAACAAATAAAGATAATATTAGCACATTCACCTATGTTACTAGTTACTCACATATTGAACTCAGTACACAATATTTATTTATGTGCTTAATCAGACTACTGGGCACAGCTTTGATTTTCAAAGACTTGTTGATTTCTAGGCAACGCACCTAGAAATCAACAAGACTAATAAGAATATGAAGTCTATATGACTTTCAGGAGCATCTATACAATGATAATACAATGGGTGGAGTTTATATCCTGTTTCCCTTTACCACTGAATGATATTGTGCAAGTCACATAACTTCTCAGAACTAAACTATGATATAGAAATCGAGATACCTGTCTCTTTTTTAAAAAATTCCAGATTAACATGGAGGTAATATGTGAGTAGGTTACATAGTTTACTTTTGTAGGGTTAAAAGTTCTGGTCGTAGGTTTTTCCTTTACCCAGGAGGTGTGCACTATACCCATGCAATGTACCCTTGGGTGGGACTTTACCCATACCCTTCCCCCTCCACTTGAGTTTCATTGACATTTTCTTCCATGTCAACTACCTATGTCTTAGTGAAAATTACTCAAGATAATACAGTTGAAAGCATTTAGACTAGTGCCTTGATTATAAAACATATGAAAACATTCCATTTCCATCCCCTCTCTACCCATATACTTTTCCTCTCTGTGAGGTAAGGATAAATGCGTATCACTGAGAAAAATGAAGATGTGAGGTCAGAAGACCTAAGTGTATGAGAGAATTTCTCAGTACTTCCCTATTTTTCGCACTGTGGAGATGCTGTAATTCCAGGGTGGCAAACTGACCATAAAGGACCACAGAGTACATATTTGAGGCTTGGCAGTTCATACGGTCTCTCTTGCAACTACTCCACTTTACTGTGAAAGCACAAAGCAGTCAGAGACAATACAGAAACAAATGAATAGAGCTGTGTTTCCGTAAAACTCTGTGGATTCCTGAATTTAACTCTTGAATAATTTCATGTCATAAAAAGCTCTTCTTCTTTTGATATTGTTCAAGAAGTTAAAATGTAAAAATCACTCTTAGCTCACAGAACATATGAAAACATGTGGAAATCCAGATTTTGTCTGTGAAGTATAGCTTGGTGACCCGTGCTCTAATTTCTATATTTCAGGGAAAAAGTAGGATGTACCAGTTGTTTTAAAACATAATTTTAAACGTTGGAATCCTTTTCTCAAATAAAACCTTGTATGACAACTACCTGTTAACAGAATTGATATGCCTAAAATAAGGATGAGGGTCTAGCATCCTTACCACTCCCACAAGAATCTATCCTCCCATCAGCACGTACACACACACAATTTCGTGAAGGGTTTATATGAGGCATATTTTTGGAAACCACGGAATGAAACATCAAAAAGACATACTGACAATTTAGTATTGAGTAAAACGTACAAATGCAAATTGTTAATATGTAATGAAATTTGTCTACCCCTGTAATACTCTGAAATAAAATAAAACAGCTCTGCTTGGTATTGGATGGTAATGAAAAGATAAACATACACTGCCTTCCAAACAGCAATAAAGAAAATGATTCATCAATTGAAAGTATAAAAAAAAAAGAAATACCAACAATTTTGCACTATTTCATGCCTAAATATTTGACCCAAATATGAACAAGGCAGGGAGACATATTAGAAAGAGTCCTCCAAGGACTACATATACTTCAAGGGTTTTTTCTTCCACATTATACTTCTTATTTTTAGACATTTGTCTGTGTACTCATTATTTCCCCCATCTGGGATGAGGTGCATTAGTGTAGACTTCATGGAATTTCTTCAGTTACAGTCAACAGTGTCTGAAAGTGCCTCAATGGCCTAGGTTGCGGGCATTTGTGGAAGCTATGGCATAGCTTTAATGGGGCTAGGAGCCAGCAGGCAGATCAGTTTCACAGGCCAGTTCTTAGATGGGCTGGTTCTCAGGCCCCTGAATTTTCTGAGTGGACAGGCTGAGGGCAGTGATGGGCCCTGGGCAGACTTGTCCTCTTGTCTATGGGGTCTGCCTGGCAGCTCTGTCATTGGAGCAGATGGGGCCACTGGCTGTTGGATCTCAAGCTTTGGGGAGAATGTATGTTGGCTCCCTCTGTCTTGAGGGTAGCCTCCCCACTATGTTGGAATGCCTGTTCCCTGTAGTCCTGGGCACTGTGTTGGCTCAGTAATGGAGTTCATGGCTCACACCACTGGATCCAGCCGGGTTGGTGGCCCTGCACCTTTCTGTGTGGCTGTGATGGAACGATGTCATGACTCCAGGGATGTGAAGACGCAGGGCCTACTGGGGCCCTGGCAAGAATATAGTCTGGAGATAGCTCTATCTTCAAAATAGTGCCATGCTTCCATAGCCTGTCTCAGAGGTTGGGGTGGGGATCCCAGTATGAGTTGACTCTCTGGAATAATGTATCTGCATGAACTCCAGGCAGCTCCCTCCTTTGGAGTCAGTGCCTATGAGGTCTCTGGAGCTTTCCTGGAGCTAGGGCTACAGGCATTTGTGGTGGGAATGTGGACTGCTGGGGATCTCCTACCTATTTTTCCCCACAATGGGGAGTCCCTCCTGGGGCCAAGCTGATTTTGGCTGGGTGCTTTTCTTGTCTCTTTATGCTGCCATCCTGAGATTCTGTTCTTCGAGGGGTCTTCATCACTTCCTTGATGAATTTCAGCATTCTCCCATAGAAACTCTATGTAATATGAGATTATCTATTTTTTATTTTGGTCCTTTGGGGGAGGAGGGGAATATTGGGCACCTATTATTTAGCCATTTTGATGACATTTCCTGACAAGCATTGTAATGAATGTTATAAAGCAGGAGTATCCAACCTTTTTATCCATCTGCTACACATTGGAAGAATAAGAGTTATCTTAGACTGCACAGTAAATACCCAAACACTATGAAACCTGACGAACAAAAAACAAAAAAAGAAAAACAAGGGTCCATGCATCTGTGCATACTTTTTCTGCTATCTAATACCACAGATAAGCCAAAAATCGTCCTCACAAAATCAGCACATAGCACATGGACCGCAGGTTGGACTGTTATAAAGTATAATGCAATGTTAAGAAAGTAAGTAAATGGAGTGATTTCTCTAAATCCTTCCCTTTTTGGTAAAGTATCATGAGTTTCCCCCTCCATGGGGCTCTGTAGACACATTTTCAACAGAATGTAGAAATGAATGAAGAGATGCCTGGAGAAGAAATGAATCTAAGAAAAACTATTTGAAAAGCCACTAAAGGCTTTTCCATGTTGGCATGTGGAAAAACTAAGCTACACTTTTGGAGCTAAAGTAGACATAAACAATTGAAGTAAAAACAAAAATATGTCACAAAAGTCATCCTCCAGCACTAATACTAGGTTATAGATGAACAGTTCTCTTATGCATGTAATCCAGACTTCATGGATGAAAGCTTATTATGAGAAAATTCAAGGTACTATCTTTTGGTTTGAAAACAAACCCACAAACAAAGCAAAATAAAACAAAGCCCCTTGGCTTGATTTTTAGTTCCAGTCTGGTCACATTATAAAATGTGCATAATCTCAGACAATTTGTGTGAAGTAAAATAAAATGACTGAGAAGTTACATGGAGAGCTGATTTTAGCTCCTGTAAGAATTCAAAGATTTTTTTCAAGGCATTATGGAAATGGCAGTGCTTGTAATATCTTTAATCATCATTTACTTATCAATGGTGAAAAAAATTACATATGAAATCAGACATGAGACAAATCAAATGACTGGCATTTATTAATTAACCACCATTTTCTTGCTTTCCTAAGACTTCTACTTGCACTCTGCAGCCAAAGGAAAGAGGCTACTGGTGATCAGCAAGAAAAAGTATGGGGTATTTATTTCCTTGGCTCCTTTGTTACTTGACAAAAGTTAACAGGGGCTCCATTTCTCACCTGAAGTCTATTACTCCTCCGTGCCAGTAACCATTCCGCCTGCCCTATCTTCAGGCCCAGTGGTGGTAATGGCTCCCCACTGACTAGTTTTGGGGGACATTATTTTGGCTGTTTAATTTCCTTTAATCCTGCTCACAAACTTGTCAGTATTTCCCTCATTTAGCTCTTCTCAATTTTCTCACTAGAACATACCATCTATGTTCTGTGCTGACCGTGGGTCAGTCCTATTTTTTTCATTCTTATGATTTAACAAGGAGAGTTTTATTCATTGTTTTCCAACCAACATTGTGTGTTGATGTCCTTTACTGCTAAACTGTTTCAAGTGCTAGGGAATGAAAGGAGAAAAAGAAAGATACACAGGGACATATGTAGTAACAAGGAGAATTTTCTCTGCTATGGTGTTTAAGCTGTGTTTCAAAGCTATACACATGAAGGATGTGTATTGTGATACTCCAAAGACACCCTGAAATATTACTTAACAAAGAAACAAGAGCAAAAATATTTCAGGAGTTTGGCTGTAACTATTATCTTTAACTATTTCTAGAGTGCCTCAATGTTTATTAACCCACTTGGAACCGCCTATGGGTTCTCTGTCCATGGTCTGACATATAGAAGAGAATCATACAGTGATTGTGTAAGCCTGATGAGGAGGTAGGGATGGCCTAAAGAGAGAACGTGAGAAAAACTAATTATATTAAGTGATAAAAGCAAGATTATGCTGCTAGTCAAAGTGTCAATTGGTAGAACTACTTTGAAAAATTTTTATCTAATTAAGTTAAATTCTGAACATGCCCTGAAACCTAGTCATTGCATTTTAGGTTTAGACCTAAAATTTCATTAAGAGGGGTGAATGAAAATGTTCATACCTATGTTGTTTTTAGTATTCATTGATAGGGAAATATTTATACGCATACTTTTTAAAGAATCCATTGATATGAAAACAATAAATAAATAATGTATATTTAGAATATGGAATAGTATGGCAGTGAAATGAAGTACACATATTTCAAAACGGATGATTCTTACCAACAAAATCTTGAGTGAGAAAGAAAATTGCAGAAGAAGCCCTCAAGTGCAATATCACTATTTGAGATTCACCATACGTGTGTAGTAAATGTATAAAGAAAATTAACAGAATCGTTTATACAACATTCAGGAGTGTGTCTACCTTGGGAAGTAAAATGGGGAAGGGGATATAGTATTGGGAAGAGCCATTTACAGTACTCATCAGGAACTTCAAATGCTGCATTTCTCAAGCATGACAGTGAGTTCAAGGATACTTATATTATCACAATTTGTATGTCTTACACGAGTATTATATTCTTTGGTTATATTAAATAATCATAAAAAGGTAAAAGCAAAATAATAGTATTTGCAGTAAGTCAAGCTTTATATATTATGCATAGAACATGTTATAAAAGATCTTAAATTCACAAGATGAGGGGCAAGATGGTCACCTGGAAGCAGCTTCTGACAGAGGCTCCTGACCAAAAGGAAAGACAACTTCCAGAAACTGCCTAATTGAGCTGAAGATAGGGAGCCCAGCTGAGAGAGAGAGAGAGAGAGAGAGAGAGAGAGAGAGAGAGAGAAGTGATAACTGTAGGTCTCCTCTGAGGCAAGCTGCAACTTCAAGAAACCAAGCTTCAGGCAGAAAAACTGAACTAAAGTTTTCCGCCATTCTAAACTTCCAGGACACCCTTCCCCCCTTAACTGACATACCAGAAGCCTGACCTCTGCTGAAACTGAGGGGGGAGGACTTGAGCAGCGCTCACCCTACCTATCTCCTGGAACAGGCAGCCCACTAGGTAAGAGACTCCAGGGCCCCACCGAACCCCCGCCAGCCCCCAGGCCAGGGACACTGCTGGGCCCCCCAAGCTGCTCCAATCCGTGCCCCACCAGGCCTCAGCCTGCTGCCTGCAGTGGCCAGGAACTCTGCCAGCCCTTGGCCCGCCACCAGCAACAGCCAGGAATTCCGCCTGGTCTCCGGTGTGGTGCCAATTTGTGCCCTGCTGGCCTCAGCCCACCGCCCACTGGGACCCCCACCAGCTCTGATCTGTGCCCCAGGCCCGCCACCCACAGCAGCGGGAACTCCACTCCTCAGGAACACCCACACAGCCCAAATTGGCACTGCCCCCCCCACCTTGGCCTGCTGCCAGCACTGGCCAGGAAGTCCATAGGGACTCCTGCCTGGTGCCGATCTGTGCCCCACCCGGCCTCAGCCTGCAGCCTGGCTCCAATCTGAGCCTCAGGCCCACCACCCACAGCGGCAAGGAACTAAACACCACCAGGATTGGCAGCCCGCTGGGCCTAGGCCCACCACCCACAGCAGTCAGGAACTCCCATGGGACTCCTATGCAACCCTATTGGCACCCTACAGGGCCTTGGCCCATTGCCAGCAGTGGCCAGGAAATACACAGGGACTCTCGTGCTGTACCAATCTGTGCCCCACCCGGCCTTGGCCTGCCGCCTGCTGGGACCCCACTTGGCTCTGATCTGCACCCTCCGGGACTGCTGGAGACACAGGTTCCCTATGTAAAGGCCACTGGGTGCCCGATCCCATGCACTACTGTTTGATATGGGCGTGCCACATTCTGGAGCTGCTCCCGCAGCCAGAACTCCCTGGGTGGGGCAGTCCCAGAGGAGCCACACAGGGTCACTTCCTACAAAGATCTAGCAACAACACAGTGATCCTGCCAGGGTCTGATCGGGGAGAGACACCTCCCCAATTCTGAGAACAGTCATAGGCAACAGTGAAAAATAATCATGATGAGGAATCAACAGAAAAACTTTGACAATATGAATAATCAGAGCAGATCAACTACCCCAAGGAATGACAAGGTAGATACAGCATAAGATCCCTTGCATAAGCAAATGGCTGACATGTCAGAAATTGAATTCAGAATCTGGATAGCAAATAAGATCAGTGGAATGGAGAAAAAGATGGAATTAGAATTTCAAGCAGTAATCCAAAAGATGACCCAAAAGATGTCTCAAGAATTGAACGAATTCAAAGACAAAATGACCAAAGATTTTGACACATTGAGACAAGAAGTTGCAGCCCTCAAAGATCTGAGAAACACAGGAGAATCCCTCAGCAACAGAATAGAGCAGGCAGAAGAAAGAATTTCTGACATTGAAGACAAAGCTTTCGAACACTCCCAAATCTACAAAGAGGAAGAGAAATGGAAGGCAAAAATGGATTATTCCCTCAGACAGCTCTGGGATAACTCGAAGAAAAGCAATATGCACCTTATAGGGATACCTGAAAATGATGAAGTGGCATTACAAGGCACAGAATCTCTTCTTTATGAGATTATGAAAGAGAACTTTCCAGACATGCCAAGAGATTCTGAAATTCACATAGCAGATAGTTTCAGAACCCCAGCATGACTCAACCGGAATAAGTCATCCCCCAGGCACTTCATAGTTAAGTTCACTAAAGTTAATAAGAAGGAGAAAATTCTGAAAGCAGCCAGACATAAGAAATCCATCACCTACAAGGGTCAGAATATTAGAATAACTGCATATCTCTATGATCAAACCTTTCAAGCTAGAAGAAAATGGTCATCCACTTTCAATCTCCTAAAGCAAAATAACTTTCAACCTAGGATCCTGTACCCAGCTAAACTGAATTTCATTTTTGATGGAGAAATTAAATACTTTAATGACATCCACATGTTGAAGAAATTTGCTGTAACTAAACCAGCTCTCCAAGATATTCTCAGTTGGGTTCAGACAAAATTTACTAAATGCAGAATACAAATGTCTTCATATGATAACCAAGAAAATGACATGATGGCTATGTCAAACGGTTTGATGAAAACGTTTCAGATTGTATATGAAACCAACACATTGTACCCCTTGATTGCACTAATGTACTCAGCTATGTTTCAACAATAAAAAAAAATAATAAAAAATAAAATTTAAAAAGAATATGAAAAATTTGTATATCACACATTTGGGGGGTTGATCACATGCTGAACTCTAGTATCAATTTTCATGCAAATAATATTCTAAGATGTGTTTTTCTATCATTAGCAATTTAATAACATCATAAGCAGTTTATTTCCAAAGTAGTTTTTTTTTCTCTAAAAAATTCCAAGTTATCATAAGCATTAATTACATTTAAAAGTCTGTAAAGGATACAATCATTTATGTAAGCCTTTCTGATAGGATCATTTATAAGTAATGGTGTTAAAGAACAATATACTTGCTAATCAGACACTTTGAATCACAAGATTAACATAAGTCTCAATAAAATAGAATGCTGAAAGAGATTTTTATTATATGGTGTCAATTTTTAATTGTCCACACAGTATTCATAAACTCTTCTTAAGAATTACAATGAAAATCTCTAATAACATGTACAAAGAATTAGAGACAGATTTTTCTCTATAGCCAATAAAGTGAAAGCTTTTAGATCCCTCACTTAAACACCCATGGCCCTCAGAAGTGTCTAAGAAACATGCTGTTCACAGGGTCGTACACAAATCATACCCAAAATGATAGATGTATGTGAAGAACGAAAGTCCCTTAACACTCCTTCCTGAGTAAATGAGTTGACATTTGTGGCCCTTGTTTGAAAAAAGACATTTGTACTCCCTTACTGTATCATTACCAAGAATATAGACTAGCAAAAAATATTAAACAATATTTTGCTCCTGAGAGCAACTTCAGAAAACATGATATGGAGACGTAGAACAAGAAAATAATGAATTGTTTTGGCTTTCCCAATAAAGTTGGAAAATGTTTTCCTTCTGGTAAAATAATTTTAAGCTCTATATGTACTGTTGTTGAACTCTTCATTAATTTTGGAGTGAAAGCAATATCAGAAAATATATTGTGAATCTTTTCCAGCCTACCTGTCTACTAGTTACCAATTTCTAACCTAATACAAATTTTATAAGAACAGAAAGTGGAGGATGAACTAAATAATCAAAGGCTATTATCCTTAACATCACTTCATCATCTCTAAAATGGGAAATAGAATGTCCTAGAATAATACCCACTTCATGGAAACTGCAGTATAGATGCAATCATGGGTATATGTAATGGCTAGTGTCCTCTCTCCCTCTCACCCACGGCTTGTGCTCAGATCCTGCATGTTAAGGTGATACCATCAGTCACCATTCTTTTCACACATTCCGTCATCTTTCTAAGAGGAAAAGAGAGGGATATGGAATACTTTTTAATATTCATATTGTAGAGACAACGACTTAAAATTTGCTACTGTGCATAACAATCTCCATATAGACTGTGTCTTGTTGCCTAATTAAAAGTGAAAGGTGATATCAGTGAAATACTGAAATAATAATGAAGCCTGAATTAACTGGAAAGTTCCACTGCAGTCACAAAAATAGGTTTATTTCAGATGCGTTGTTATTTCCTTACCTAGACTTTGGTGAAACTAAATAAATAAATTCATGAAAGAGAAATATCCATATAAAGAACATATCTTCCTTGGGCAAGATACAATCTTTCTGAAAATGAAAAGAATCACATTAGAAATTATAATGTGTTACTTTCATTCCAATCTTAAGCATGTTTGAAACAACAACAAAAAATTCCAGTTTCTACAGAAATGTCCTCTAGGCTATCATTTGCATACAATTGCAATGTATATGTGATATAGATCAAAAATAAACATTTGACAGTCAACAGTGAAAAATGGAAATTCTAGCTTATATGTTCGTCACATTATCAATTCAATGAATGAAATGCAAAGTTTACAGCTTGTAAGAGTTATAGATAAGTAAACTTCACTATCACAGTCAAGTTATTTTTAACAACTGTAGTATATTGTGGCCTGGGCTGAATCACTTTGCACAAAACACTCTATGTCATCTTGATATGGAAAATCAGGTCAGGTATTTTAATGGTTGTTCAATTTAATTCAAATAATTTCACCACTTATTTGTTAAATGCAATTTAATGTTTCTCATATGTCTGGAGGCCAAACAAATCACAACTTAAAAGTTGGCCACTATCATTTTTAATTTAAATAAAACATCACAGCTTATGTTATGTGTAGATGCATGTAGATCTACAATAACAGAAATAAATTAATAGTATTTATCTAACAGCCACCTGGACATCTTTACTTGGGGTCCAGGTACCTCAAGCTGCATACGAGCAAAGTACAAATTGTGTTTACCTCTAAATTTCTCCCTTTTCTCCCTAGTATTCTTTAGCTAGATAAATAAAATGCCATCACTGTACCCTAGGACACTAAGTAGGAATCACTCTCAAGTTTTCTCTCTTATCTATGACTTCTGTGCTGTTCATAATCAGTGTCAGTCTATTCTCTTTTAAATGGCTAGGCTATCAACTTGCTTCCTCTTCTCCATCACCTTTGCTCTGCCTCTGGATCAGGCTCTCACCATGTCTCCCTTCAAATATCAGAATAATCACATCAGTCATTCACACTGCACCTAGAGTGGTTTTTATGAAACAGAAATCCAATCTCATTACTATTATACCAACAAATGACCCTAGGTGTGTATCTACATACCACAGCTTATAAAGGAACAAGCGTTTCCTTCAACATCCCAAGTTTAACCTTTCTTCTATTGAGCTCTGGATCCTTTTTGCTGTCTCAGAATTTCTCCTTTCCCCTTTTCTGAAACTGATAAATTCCTTTGATTCTATATTCGCCACTAAATATCCCTCTATTTTTACTATAGTCCTCGTTGCAGAATATTCTTTGGGAATTTTGATCTGAATTCACTGTCTCCACTTTTTTATGCTCATCACTCAATTTCCACCTTTCTAACCAATTCAATGCACCTGCTTTTGTTAAGATTGAAAATAACCTTTGTGCTACCAAGTCCAGTCATATTTCTCTGATTTTATCTTATTTGACATCTTAAAAACATTCTCCTAGCTTCACTTTCCTTTCTTAGATTTGGTGTCATTATCTACAGTCCTGTTTTTTTGCCTTGCTGACTACTTTTTAGTCTATTTTGCAAGTTCCTTCTTATACAACTTTAAATTTAGGCGTACCCCAGCATTGTTTCCACACTCTCTTCTTTCCAGATACATTTATTTCCTGGGGACACTTATTCAGTACTATATACTTAAATATCATATGGCCAAATGTAAATCTATGGTACTGTTCTGTGGATAAGACATATATCCAACTATGTCATCTTCAAAATAGATAAACATCATTTTAAATTTAACATATTCAAAGTGGAATTTTGGTTTGTGTTCCAAGTTCGACAGTTTTCTCCATTATAATAATATCATTGATTATAAATTATTCATGTTCTAAACCAGATATCATCCTTGATTTCCCTTTCCCCAACCACCCTGTAAATATAATCTCCCATTTTATCCATTCTAACTTCTTGACCTTGAAATAGTCAAACACTGGAAAAATACATTTCATTAAAGTTTTAAATAAGTAAGACAGTGAAAAAGCAAGCCACAGCATGAGGAATTTTTCCCACACATACAACTGACAAAGCACTATCTATTAAATGTAAGGAAATTCTATCAATGAATATATGGACACTGGACATATGTAGTGATATGTTTATTGCTTTGTAGCCCAATTATAATAATATAATAGTATGATAAATAGCTCACTCTTATTAGCAAGAAAAGAATAAGTGATCTCATCTCAGGGTGGGCAAGGAACTTGAAGAGAAACTTCTCTGAAGAAGACAGGCGCACAGCCTAAAGACATATGAAAAAATGCTAATCATCCTTAATCATCAGAGAAATGCAAATCAAAACTACTTTGAGATATCATCTAACTCTAGTAAGATTAGCCCACATTACAAAATCCCAAAACATAGAGATATTGGCATGGATGTGGAGAAAAGGGAACACTTCTACATTGCTGGTGGGAATGTAAACTAATACATTCCTTTTGGAAAGATGTTTGGAGAACACTTAGGGATTTAAAAATAGACCTGCCATTGGAGCCTATAATTCCTCTACTAGGTTTATATCCAGAAGACCAAAAATCACATTATAGCAAAGATATTTGTACCAGAATGTTTATTGCAGCCCGATTCATAATTGCTAAGTCATGGAAGAAAACCAAGTGCCCATCGATCCACGAATGGATTAACAAATTGTGGTATATGGACACCATGGAATATTATGCAATCTTAAAGAAAGATGGAGACTTTACCTCTTTCCTGTTTACATGGATGGAGCTGGAACATATTCTTCTTAGCAAAGTATCTCAAGAATGGAAGAAAAGTATCCAATGTACCCAGCCCTACTGTGAAACCAAGTTATAGCTTTCATATGAAGAAATTATAGACCAAGAATACGGGGAAAGGGGAGAGGGAGGGAAGGGGAGCAGGATGGGTGGAGGCAGGGTAATTGGTGGAATTACACCTATGGTGCATCTTACAAGGGTCCATGTGAAATTTACTAAATGTAGAATACAAATGTCTTAACACAATAACTAAGAAAATGCTGTGAAGGCTATGTTAACCTGTTTGATGACAATATTTCAAATTGTATATAAAACCAGCATATTGCACCCCACGATTGCATTAATGTACACAGCTATGATTTAATTTTTAAAAAGCAGAATATATTTAAACATATATTTTTAGCATTTAAGTTCTACATAATACTACTCCCTACTCCACTGTACCTCAGAAATGTCTTCTGTATAATTAGGTCTAATTCTGAGCCATTTCTTTTACTGGTCACAAGGGAATTTGCAAGTTCTTTGTGGTATCATGAAATTTTATGTAGGTGTTATGATAAGGGAAGGTTTTTTGTTACACCCGGGGAAAGTTACTTTGAACATACAGCAGAAACTGATAAAGATATCTCCCCCTGGGTAGAAAGAGTGATGTGCTAGAGCTAGTTCATAGTAGTTCAGATCAATTGTGTGCATCTTCCCATTCCATGTTCAGTGACATGATTATGGTAGCATGGAAATTACCTATGATGGAGGTATTTACCATAGAAATTGGCAAATGCTACAAATCAGGGCTTTTTATTTTCCCCAGCCAATTTTTATTGTTTTGTTTTCTTTATAATAATAACTGGAAGTAACTACTAAGATAACAGCAGATTGCAAGGTAATAATCTCAAATTGCAATATATGTTAGAGATTTAAAAAATCGAGTCTTAGGCACAATTAGATTTTTCAAAGTTATTAAATTAATAAATAGTTAAGCATAATAACATATTTATCTGTATTCCTCTAAAACCCTACCACTACTGACATCAATTGAGTTATGACTTAAAAAAAGCTCATAAGACGGTGGCCCCTGTGGCTTAATGGAGTAGGGCACCGGCCCCATATGCATATGCCGGAAGTGGTGGGTTCAAACCCAGCCCGGCCAAAATCTGCAAAAAAAAAAAAAAAAAAAAAAAACCTCATAAGAATTTTTATGTTTTTTGGTATTGCCAAACTATTTATGCCATGGAGAAATATGTGCCAGAATAAGTTTCTTATCAATAAGTAAAAGAGCCAACACTTAAAGAGTAATTGCTATGAGTCAGGTATTATTTTAAACATTTAATAAGTACTAGCTTACTTAATCCTCAAGGGAACCCAAAAAGATGAAGACTTGTATTTGCAAATGAGGTTAAGAAAATTTAACCAAGCTCTGACTATCAATAAGTGGTTGATTTGAGATTTGACCCTGATCATCTAACATTATCGCCCTCAGAATGAATCCTTGGTTAGAGAGGTCACTGAACCCAGCTCCACACTGTCACTGTAATAATCAGGAAGACTATATTTCATGCAAGTGAGGTTTCAAGAGATGGATAATTTTCATAAGGTTTCCATAGTTTGGGCTTTAAGATGTAAATTTTAATAGCATTTATATATTCCATTAGACTTCTTCATCTTTTTTTCCCTGTATTTCAAAAGCCCAAATTTTCCAATTCTAAAGTTCAAATATTCCCTTGTCCAGTTTCATGTCATATGTTTCCTTAATTTTTTTTATTTTGAAATAAGAATGTTCATTATTCACATAATGATTATTAATAATTTTAAAACTGAAACTTTAATTTTATAAAGTAAATCCACTGTCATTTTTTTAAGCTAAGACTTATCCAGTAAAAGATTTGTCTTAAAAAGTAAGGAGACACTTCAGTCTCAGGCCATATGTAGCCAGACATGTATTCTAGAGAAAGAAAGGTAATATACGTATATTATCCCCTCAAAAAAGTTCCATTAACTATAGACAGCTGACCTTCATTGCATACAAAGTAATTCATAATATAGGCTGTTTTTGCAAAATAAATTCAGGGAGAAGCAATAGTTGTGTGGATCTTGGCAGTGGTTTGGAGTCATTTTGTAACTGTGCATTAGAATTTATGAAGTCAATAACATAGACAATGTATTCTGATTTTATCTTAATTGGATGCAATTAGACCTAGGTGTGCTTTTCATAAAATTGAAGATCTGAAGCATAGCAATATCAAAGACAACAGTGTTCTTTGCTTTGCTAGATGAAACAAATTGAGCTTTTATATACTACTGAGATTTCCACATATTTATGAGAATAAATGTTATAAAGTGCTTCATGTTTTCCAAATTTTCCTATAACAAAATTTACAAGAAAAAATGATATGTATTACATGATAATTTAGCTTTCATTTATTCATTCATTTAACAACTATATTAAGAGGACATCTAAGTGCCAAGTACCACTATAAACTCTGGGGATACTGGTGAACACAACAGAGAAAATGTACTGTCATGGACTTTCCTGACATTTGAGGAAGAATTAAAATAAAAAGGTAGATGAATATATTTAATGTGATAATCTACCAGTGTATCTGTACAACATATACTATACATATGTTCTACATAGTATATACACTATGCACACACACTGCACACATTCTAGATGTGGTCCCTGTTTTAGAACTTCATGTCAAAATGTCCAGGAAGAAAGAGTAAATTTAGCTAGAGAACGATGGAGAGAAAACAAATTTCAGTAAAGCTGTGAAATAAAAGTATTTGTGAAGAGGAAAATAGAATTACAGTATTTGTTTTTTCAAGGAATAAGGTATTCATAGCAAGCAACTAATACATTTTGGAGTAGGATAAACAAGTATGATTGCACAAGGAACAAGCAAGAAGAGAACATCGTTGGTTATCAATGCTATGAGGGGAACAAGATGGCCAAATAGAAACCTCCCGAAATTGTTCTTTGGCTCAAAAGCCAAATTCAAAAATTACCTGTGTAAACAAGCACCTTCAGAAGTTTTAAAACTCAGAAGTATAATTAAACTACCTGGATTTAACATTACATCAAGGAAAGAGGCACTGAAGAGGATTAAAAAGACCATCTTGCAATGCCAATGAACTTTTTACCAATACCTTGGCAGTGCCATTCCAGCGCATACCTAGTGGAGAGAGAATCCATGTGCCTGACGGGGAGAGACAGAAGTCATTAAGGAACTTTGTATTGGAATTAAGAACAGCCTTGGGCAGAATTCTGATGGGGGTCACAGGGGAGAATTTAGACCAACCTGTTTATAAGAAAATCCTCTGCCCAGAAACCCAAGTTCCAGATAGCTCCACCACTGGTTTACAAAAAGTGGTTTGGGGCCTGAACTAAATTTGTGAGGTAATCAGGTCATAACAACTGCAGTGACTGGGCAAACACCTGCAGCTATCCTGGCTTGGAGCCAATTGACTTGGGGTGCAGGTGACCCAATGAAATACAAGCCAATACCTGTGTCACCATTCCCCCTACTCCAGGCAATGCAGATCAGGAGTCTTTGTGGACTTGGAGAAAGAAAAGGGAAGAATCTAGACTTTGTTTTGCAACTTGGATACCAGCTCAGCCGCAGTAAAATGAAGTACCTATCAACTCTCAAAGTCGTTTAAAACATATGCTTAGATATTGATATAATTGACCTTAATTAAATTTAAATACAGTAGAACCTCCATAGTTGACCACCTCCTTACATTGACCACCTCTTTAAATTGACCTAATCTTCATAGACTGGACATGCAGCACATGTATGTATCAGTGTAGTGGGCCCAGTTTCTTACGTTGACCACATCCATATGTTGACCATATATTGACTAGTTTGTTATAATCCTTGGGTTCTCAACTTAAAGAAGTTCTACTGTACTAGGGATGGCAAAAATAATTTAGTAAAGTTGTAGGATATGAATCCACATAGAAAAATCAGTAACATCTCTGTATGCAAAAGCAAACCATGTTGAAATCAAGAAAGTTATGCCATTCATAATACCGAAAATAAAATAATACACCTAGGAATAAACTTAACCACAGAGCTGTAGTAACCAAAACAGCATGGTACTGGCATAAAAGTGGACTCATAGACCAATAGAACCGAAAAGTCAAATAAATGCACACATCTGTAGGGAATTTATCTTCAACAGAGGGATCAAGAATATACACTGGGAAACAGACAGTCACTTTAATAAGCGATCCTAGAAAAATTGGATATCCATATGCATAAGAACAAATATAGACCTTATCTCTCACCATACAGAAAAGTCAAATAAAAATGTGTTAAAAATTTAAATCTAAAGTTCTGAAACTACTAAGAGAAAACATTGTGGAATGCTTTAGGACATGGATCTTGGCCAGGATTTCTAGAGTAATAGCCACAAAGCACAGACAACAGAAGCAAAATTGGACAAATGGCATCATGTCAAGCTAAAAAACTTCCATACAGCAGAAATGGTTAGCACAGTGAAAGAAACAATCCACAGAACGTGAGCAAATATTTACATACTACACATCTGGCAAGGACATCTTCTTACTCATATGTGGGGACTAAATATTAACAACAATTGATATCATGGAAACAGATAGTAGAATGATGATTACCAGAAGCTGGGAAGGATAGCAAGAGGAGAAATAAAGTGGGGATGGCTAATGGATACAAAAATACAGTTAGATAGGTAGAATGAACAATATTCGATAGCAAAGTGACTCTAATCAGCTCTAAGTCAGAGTATGCTAAAATCACTAAAAGAGTGGATTTGGAATGTCCCTAACACAGAGAAATGATAGATATCTGAGGTGACAGATACCCTAATTACCCTGACTGGATTAATTCACATTGTATGTCTGTACCACAACATCACATCTACCCCATAAAGACATACAATTATTTACATATGGTAACTCATAATAAAGATAAAAATAAAGAAATACAATTTTTAAAAAAAGATTGCTAGAGAGCTAAAACAAACAAACAAAATGACCAGCTGGGTTTATATGCCCATAATTCTCACATTAACTCTATGGGAAAGGCAACAAAATTCCCATTTAGAAGTAACTTTTCTAAAATAACATAGAGTCCAGATTTGAATTAAGTCCATATCCTTGTAGGACACACTACAGTCTAATTTTTAAAGGGGCGACTTTAGAGACTTTTGATTCAAACCAAATTCTAGCTTTACTTCTTATTTGGTATGAAAACTTGATCACTTTTAAAAATCTATCTATAAGCATTATTTCATTATATGTAAAATGAGTCAACAATAGCATTTATTACAGGACACTGCCATGAGGACTGAATTGGTAATTTATTTTACTTTCTTAGAAGAACATCTAGAATATCATAATGGTAAAATTGGATTTATCTAACAACCTTTTCATTACTTATAGTATTGGCCTTTCTTATGCCTTTTAGTAGCATGAGGAAAGAAATTCACGCCATAGATAGAAAACATGCTCGACCAGCACAGAGAGGCTGCCACAGCTGACGCTGCCTAGATTTTTCTCTTGAACATGTTCAGGGAGAAGGATTGCTGATATAGTTTGTCGGAGTGTAACTAGTCTAATAGTTACTGGTAAGCAAGTTTACCGTGGCTTGAAAGATGGCCCTGTGGGGCCATCCAGGGCGTTTCCTGTTTCCACCCCATAAATGATAAAGGATAGGTGACCTTGGAGTAGAAAGGCCACCTTAGTCCCTTCTGTCTTTTCTGTCTCCTTTGTTCGCACATTGTGATGCAACACCTGTGCATTTCAGGTCATTTGTCCACAATTTCTTCCTACTTCTACATTGTTTTGTTAAGTTCTGTCTTGTTCGCTTTTTTCCTACCTGCCATCAAAACAGTGTGTGGAAATCATATGATCTAGATTTGAGCTCAAAAGGGTGTCAGTGCTATGTCCAGCCCCTTCCTTGGGTCACATGGTTTGGTTCAGTCTTAGTACAGCAGCTGGTTGGGAAATGTGACTTCCATTCACATATTCTTCCCTACATGTTAAGTAGACGCAGAAACTCTTTAGAGAGATGCAGGTGAGACAGGCAGATGTCCACCTACCATCCACAGGCTCTCACTCAGGCCTTCACATGTAACATGTTCTCCATTTCTGGATGAGCCTATGTATTTTGGGGAGCCATTCATACTTTGCATTCCTGATAATCTTACTTCTTTCTCTCAGAGTGCCTCAACTAAATAAGCAGATTGCTATTTATGGGCAATAAAGGTTTTCCAAGAGTATTTATGTCTGTGTGAAAATTGTAATTTACAAGCTCCCATTAAAATAATATAATTTAAAATTAATAAATCACTGCTTATCATAAAAAGTATCATGTCCTTATTTGTATTGTCTAATAGCATAAAACAAGAGAATGTATTTATTTCTTATTTTAGTGGAAAATTAAAAATTTAAGTGTTTTAATATTATCACTTATAGAGTATAATTTCAGTAAGAGCTTGAACAATTTAGTTGTTTAAATAAATTATTTTTATTTTATAACAATAAAGAACAGTTATAATTCATTTATTTTTTATTTTAATATCATGATTTACCACCTAATGTGTGTCAGTTTTTAAAAAACACATAGCTAAATTTTTTTTTAAATCCTAGTAAAGAAGTCACATTTATCTGTATTGAATTTTTTTTTTTACCTCTTTTGTCTTTTTGGTGTTTAAAATGCAAACTTTTTACACATCATTTTGAGAAGCAGAACTATTATTACCATTAGCAATTATATTTAAGACAATCTTCAGATCCAACTCTTTTTAATTTGTAACACAAATCGTACACGTCCCTTCCAAATCACCACCCCTGAGAGAATCTTCCGTAACTCTGGTTGCCTTAGAGATGTGCTGCTCCTTCCTCAGAACCACTTATGCCAACCAAATTATTAACACCTGCTGTACCTCCTCTCCATCAGTCATCAATCATCAGCAATCAGGCAGCTACTTGATAATTAGTAGAGAGGGGGAAAAACACTTCAAAGAACTAAAAATATTTTCCACGGTGACTTTGTGCATAAAATAATTATTTTCCCTCTATTAATCCACTTACATATTTCTGTGCAAAGGGAAACTTAAAAATGTCATATACATGCATCAGTATAATTCAATGTGTGATATGCTGGCTTATTCACAACTACTAAGAAAGTAAGACATGAGACATGAAGACAATTCTATGGTGTATAAGTGTGTGCGTATACATATATACATATATACATATATTTTTTAAATATATCACATCATCTTTATCACCTTTCAGAATAAAAGAAGAAATTTAAGGAAGAAAAGGGGCACACAGTAAGTAACTAAGAGGCTCTTTCCTGCTCGGTGCCAAGCATTGCACTAACAGCATTACATATTGCATATTCATACTTATTGCATATTCATAAACATCCTATGAAAAAGGATGTTTTATCTCCATTTGAAAATAAAATCTAAGGTAGAGAGAGAGAGTGACTTTCCCAAGATCATACAGTTGATAAGTTGTGCAGCCGAGATTTCAACTCAGTTTGGCTACAGATTCCAAATCTTTGACCACAGGGGAGAGGCAGAGGCAAGACATCAAAAGACAAGATATAGTAGACAAACAGAGGCGAATTAGTGGGAAGCACAGAGTGCCTGTTGTTTGGTGAATATCCATGTAATTAGGGTACTATGAACTTTATACATATTTTCCCAAGCACCAATAAATATATGATGATGCCCTTTAATAATAAGATAATAATAACAGCAATAAATATAAGAATAGTAAAGTCTTACCAGCTAATACTCATTGGATATACTCTGAAGTGCTCCCCCTGGCTATCTGGTTACTGTGGCAATACTCAGCAATGAGGTGTGCAGCTTTTTTCCTAACATGAATTCAGCATCATACTCTAGGTAAGACACTGAAGTTCTCTACGTGCTTTGTCTTTGTGACAGGTTTCCCTGCTCAGATTCCAAGGCTGTATAATCTTGATTACTGCCCCTTAATAATAGGAATAGACAAAATTTTTGCCAAGTGATTAATTTTCAGAAATTTTCAAAAACTAAGTGAAACATTTTCAGTTGCCCCTTTAAAATAATTATTTCACAATGTTTTCTGTTTGGCTTAGGTTTATGTTTTTCTAATTTGTGAATCTGCCCCTCTTCAAAAAGTATTCTTATACAATAAATAAAATTCGGAGGAGAAGCTTTGGCATAAGTCTCTTTATGCTTGACTTTGGTCCACAACTTATAATTTTAATTGCTAAATATATTATGCACATGCAGATATATCAACACTGCATTTGGCAACTGTAGAATCCATTGCATCTAGTAGATGAAAATATATACATTTTTTTCTGAGGTGTGAATTAGAAAAGATATAATGAAAATGTATACTTCACTTCATTGGTTCCCATGACATTAGAAAAGTTAAGTATGTATTTCAAACATCTACCCTAAAGTTTTCATAAACTTAACTTGCCCAGCAGCTGGGAAGACATGTCTAATGTGACTATTTGTTTCAGCAGCAAAATATTTTTTACATGGAGATTCAACTAAAAGAGAGCAGAAACCGCAAAGACATAGATGCATTTCACATGCATATTTCATGAATTTTTCTACTTTCCTCCAGTTATAACTTAACTAATTATTCCATTCTTTGGAAATGAACACACTTCTGTCAAATTTTGTGACCAGTAATTAGTATTTTATTTGTAAGTGAATGAAATAATTTTCTAAGACAATAAATAAGGACGGGAAAAAGAAAGGATGTGAAATAAATTATCCCATATTATGCTGATACATTTTTTAGATTTTTAAGTCACTATTTATGTTTAGAAAAATGGACTTTAAAATCCAAATCTTTTTTATATTTAGGTTGATAAGTCTTTTGGAGTAGTAATTATTTCCAAAAGTAGAACTTTTAAACAGGAAAGGATAACCTTTTATTTTGTTTTTTGAATCATACTACTTTGATTCTGAAATTTTTATGTCTGTAATTATACTGATCCAGAGGCTAATTCTTTCTTGATATATTTACATGCAGAGATAATGCAAAATCAGATCTTCATTGTGATTAAAGGAAAAATGGCGAAAAGAAAGAGAAAAGAGGGAAGGAAAGGCAAAGGAGGAGACTTCATAAGGTCTTGGAACCCAAGCCTACACATTTTTCTGGTTTTAGGGGGGTGTGGAAACAAAAGCAAAAGAGAAAAGGTATTTGTATGCTTTAAAAATTGTGACAAGATGCATGAAACTTAAGTCAATAATTATTAAAACCTCTATCATATTTGTTATAAAATTAGCTCAAATGGAGATGCAGCAAGGCTAAGAGGTAGAAGTAAAAAGTAATCTGAGAAAGTTAAGAGGAAAATGGGAAAGCACGACAGACACATGTGGCAAATGAGAGCAAGAGCGCTTCTAAGATTGGGGTAGAAATAAGGAGAAACAGACATTCCCCAAGGCAGATAAATAGTGGGAAAATGGTAAGGAATACAATGTCAATCTTTTTTTCTTTTCCTTTGGAGACCCAGTCTACTCTCTGGCTCAGGCTAGAGTGCCATCGGGTGAGCCCATCTCACAGCAATCTCAAACTCCTGAGCTCAAGCAATCTTCCTGCCTCAGCCTCCGGAGTAGCTGGGACTACAAGCACCAGGCACAACACCTGGCTAACTTTTTCCATTTTTAGTAGATGGAGTCTCATTCTTGCTCAGTCTGGTCTTGAACTCCTAAACTCGAATGACTCTCCCTCCTACTTGGCCCCCCAAAGTGCTAGAATTTCAGGCATGAGCCACCACGAGAGGCCTACAATGTCAATCTTGAAAGCATAAATACAATTGAGTCTAGCAAGTGTATTTCTTAATAAATATGTGGATTGTGAGAATGATATGGCATAAATATGTGAAAGCGTACAACACAGAGACTATATTAAAAATATATTGTAAAACATTTCAATCAATTGATTAAGAGAAAATTAAAAACAATATCTAAAGCCACATTTAGAGAAAAGAATCAGACAAGGCAAAGGGAAATAAAAGATGAAGGCATCAGACAAAAAATAATTAAAGGAGTTAGGCATATGTAAAAAGAGAGAGAGAAAATTAGTTTTAACTCAGAAGATACACTGGTTGCATCACAGAAAATTAGTATCATCTAACTTTTGGGATGTTATCTCAGAAAGTACAAATTATCCTGACTGAATTTTGGGAATACACAATCTTGTGAAAGCTCAGAAAGGTCGCTATCAAAGTCATTTTCATTGTAACCTTTTAGATAAAAGAAATAGAATCCCACAGAATGAAAGCAAAAGTCAGATTTACAGGAATTTGTTACAAGAGGGCCTATTCTCACACCTGGGAACAAAATTAGCTGAACAGTCAAGCAAAATATCTTTTTTCTATTGTCAGTGGAAAAATACTTACATTTTCTGCTCTGACAATTAAAAAGTGTAATTTATGATTTCTCTGAAGATGCAAAAAATATATATATTTTTTCAAAGAGAGGCCTTTAAAGTTGCATGGCAATGGTGGTGGGGGGAGTCAGGGACTGACCCCACCCACTGATGTTTTGTTTTTGTATGTTCTGTTGTCCCCATAAACTAACAAACAAACAAAAAAACTAGTGTGGTCAGTCCCTGACCTGTCCCCTTTGGGAATTGTGTTAAGCTATTTCTAGCAAAGGCTCTTAAAATTGTTTTTCATTTGCACGATCATAAGTTGAGATCTCATATTTCAATTTTTGTCTTACAGATGGGACAAAGTAAAATAGATGAACTGAGTTCAGCATTTACAGTGTCTTCTCTCTCCACATTAAAAATGTGAAAAATGTAAAATTTGTAAAAATTTTTGATATTTTTTCAATTGATCATTATTTCCATTATCTTTAAATTTTAGGTGAGAAATGTATAAATAAATAAATTTAACAGTGTGTAAAAATTTTTAAATATTATCATGTATTGAATAACCGATGAGTAAACTCGCTTTGGTGATATCTACTGAGACGTCATATAAATGCGGAAGCACTGAGCCACATGACACTACATTTAAATCATGAGCGAGAGGGCAAAGTCTATTTAAGAATTTATTTCATTAAAGAATGTGATTATTTCTGATGAGCTAGAATTATGCTGTTATCAGAATCCTTATTTCAGATAGTATAAAAGTGTCAAATGATAGGGCCTCTTAAGTATTTACCCGTACTATTCCTATAAATGATGCAAATATTAATTATCAAACCAAATTACATGGATAATTCATTTGATTTTTCTTTTCAATGTCGATACATTTTTTAAAAAGTATCTCTGCTATTTTTTTTTTTTTTTTTTGCAGTAGGATCCAATCATTAATTATTTTCTAAAAAGCTTTTTTTTTACATGCAAGTTGATTGGTTGCATGCAAACATTCAAAGAGCCCCAACTCTTATAACTAATATCTGTGTAGTATTTCCTTGTTTTTAAATTGATTTCACCTGCATTGTTCTTTTGTATATCTGAGCAAACCTATGAGATAAATACTAATAATCCTTTTCCGTGCATGATGAAACTTTGTATCAGAGCATCTTTAAGGGACTTTCTTAGGCACTAAATGAAGAGACAAAGACTTACTCTCACGTCTTGTGATTTTTAAATCCTGTGTCATTTCCACTATTCTTTGCTCTTTAACAGGATGACGTATATCACAGATTCTGGCAGCTTCTTGCCTGGCATCAAATTCTTCCTTCTTGTATTGTGTGTTTGACATTGAGCAGGTTAATTAATCTCTTTAGGTCTCAGTTTTCTCACCTGTAACACAGAAATAATAATGATAATATCTTCCTAAAATATTAACTCAAGTAATTTATAAGTTCCATTGCAAAATGAAATGCAAGGCCCCTTGTTCCACAAGAGGAAAATAGTGCAGGTAAAAGGGACTAAAATATAAAGGGTTTTCCTTTTATACTCTCACTTGACGTGTCATAATGCTCTTTATTTCTTATGATTACTTTTCTAAAAGAACAAAAAGAATTTTAAATTAGCACAAATTATGTCATTCATCTTCATATTGTATAATACCAGTTTTACGTACAGATATAAGAGCATTTAACTTGTAAATGGAATCACTGATTTTATACAATTCTTATTTTATAGCTTATCTACCGACATGTATTTTGCCCTTCCCCAAAGTGAGAATAATGCAGAAAACTAACTCATTTATCTTATTTCTTGATACATATACCTTCTACTAATGCTCCACCTGTGACTAGTAAGATGGGTAATCAAAACCTGAAAGGAAAAGGAATAATGGAATATCTTTCTATTTCTTATTATGTAATTCTTTTAGCATAACTGGTTAATATAGTAAAGCAACATGAGTAAGAAAGGATATAAACGATTCCTTGGTTGTTTCTTGCAATGCCTTTGCCTTTTTTTTTTTCACTTTTTTGAAACACAGTATCACTTCCTGGCCAGGCTAGGATGTGGTGGCCACAGCCTACCTCACAGCACCCTCAAATTCCAGGATTCAAGAGATCCTCCTGCCTCTGCCTCCCAAGTAGTTGGGACTACTTGTGCCCACCAGAACTCCTGGCTAATTTTTCTGTTTTTAGTAGAGATGGAGTCTCACTCTTGCTTAGGCTGGTCTCCAACTCCTGAGCACAAGTGATCCTCTAGCCTTGGCCTCCCTGAGTGCTAGGATACAGCACTCGTCCCTTTTCCTCTATGTGTCCAAAGCAAATCTCGGTTTGAAGAGAAAGTATGACTTCTCAGAACTATTAGCACCCCTGCTTGTTCACTAGTAGATACATGTATAACATGCTCACCTTGTAGTTGCTCTGAATATCACTACATTCTTATGCTATTGTTGGTTCACTGGAATTCTGTACTCTTGAGACATTGTCCTTGCTGTATGCAAATAAGGTGACAAGAAACAGGGGCATGCCTATTTCACGTACCTCCTCTAATCATGCACATGCACCATCAAACTCCAGGGATAAACATGTTCTAAGATAACGTTTTTAGAATATGGAGATAATGATGACACTTCATTAAACTAAGCACAGGCCTTTCTGAGCGTACATATACATAGAAAACTGGCTCTTTCTGCTTTGGAGAATTGTTGGAAGAATTTCTTAAGATTAATCATGTATATCACCTCAATTTGTATGCATAAATTTTGTGAATTGTCTAGAAGAGTTCTTCATTCTTAGTCAGTATTTAATGAATGTTATCCTAGTCTTAAGTAAGCAAAGGTAAGCTATTATTACATGAAAGATGCCTTAGTTAAGTTCATAAAGTTATCTACAGGAACCTAGATGAGATTAATGACCCCACATTGCATAAATGATTAAAAATGACAAGACTTATAGAAAAAGACACATGAGCCACCAAATCAAAAATTCAGGTAAAGTTTGGCCACACATACTTGTCAGCACTAAAAGAGAAGCAGAGCCTCTTTTAAGAAAACATTTTAGATTAAAGAATCTAGCATGTTGGTTCAAGAGTTAGACAAACCTGTGTTCTTAATCTGTAATCCTTGATATGGCCTACATAATATTGGAAATCAGTGTTATTTGATTAAAAAAGCTAATAATAACATACATACCTGAAGTTTGTTTTCAGAGTTAATTTAGGACATTCATGGTAATCGTTCTTAATATTGTTATGATTAATATTATTATCATTGTATTAAAGCCTGGTAACAACCAATTAATCAGCAAATTGTAAAAGGCATAGAACTAAGAGAAGGGAGAGAATTAACAAAAGTAAATTTTTAAGTAATATAAGGGAGTAAATGTTTAATTCATTTATCTATGTATGTTCAAAATAATTCAATCTATAAAGACAGGCAAAAAGTGCACCCCACATTCTTCCCCCAATTCAAAGCCTATAGCATTCTCTTTCTGACTCGGGCTCCCTGCACCCATGCCCTGCTGCACAGCTAAGTCCACTGTCACGGTGAAGCAAAGCTTCCCCGCTACAAATAAGAAGAGATAAAAGAGTAATTCCTGCACCAGAGATAGTATTGAGCTCTAGGAGAAGAACTTAAGATATAAAATGTGAAAACTTTAATTTCACGTATCTTGTTTTGAATACATCTTTTCTGGAAGCACCTAATCTAAATTTATTGACAATATTAACTATTTCTCTGAGAGAGAGAAAAAACAATACTAAATTACCAAATTATTTCATTTTTTTCTTTGTCTATTTTTAAAATTCTTCAGAAATTTTGGTGTTCTCATTTTTTTTTTTTTTTCATTCCCTGGGTGATATGTTTCTTTACTTTGGATCTGGATCTGTATTTTGTTATTCTACTCAGGGACCTTCCATTTGATCTGATTTCTCTCAACCTTTCACTCAATCAAGTAATGTTCTCATTTTCAAATGCTAATGTTCAGCTTTATGTAGCAGTTAGCTGAGAACCCGTGACAATTACATTTGGCCCATGGTAAACATTTTAGTGTTTTTTTTTAAGATCCCTTACTTATTGTTAAATAAACTACCTCAGTTTATATAGAAAGACTCAATAATTTAAAATCATTTTATTTCTCTTTATTCATTTTATATTATTCATGGGTTAAATAGAGCCCTTTCCCTGTAAATTCCAATAACTGTTTTATATAATTGTATTAATAACCAAATAAGTATTAAGTTACTGAATCAATTAATGAATATTTTATATAGTTAACATTTTAACAACTAATACTTAAATTTATAAACCAGTGACATGTTCTCTCTAGTTATAAGTATTTTCTCAAGGAGAAGTTAGAAAATCTACAGCATGTAGGTCTTTCACTATATCATGAGAGCATTCAGAATGTTTTACTAGAAATGCAGTGCCCATCACTCTATCAGAAGTTACTTCATTTGCGTATGCAAATCTTTTCTGTAGAACATCTTCTATATATCAACTATTTTAGTAGAAACTGGTTGTTTAGCAATTAATGAGCTGGAAATATTTCTTTTTTTATAGTGTGTATTTAAAATGGACTCATTTGTTCATTTTATAATCCTCCTTAGATTATTTGAATTAATTCATTATAAACCCATTTACTTAAGATTAATCATGTATATCACCTCAATTTGTATGCATAAATTTTTTTTGGTGTTTCATTTCAAGCATAAAATACACTAGGGTAAAAGTTTCCAGAACCCTGCCCCTCCCCGCTGTGAGACAGCCCTTACAGACTGATGAAGGGGTACAAGGCAAGGGCTGGGGTTAGGGCCCCAAAATTCTGTGAAGGAACAGGCTTAGCTAAAATAATAATAATCATAAATGTCTGTGAGGGAACCAGCTGAGCTAAAATAATGATAATAATCAGCCACTGTCACCTCGGTGTCCCTTTGTTTGCTTTTCTATAATTGTTTCTCTAGAGGGCATGGCTGGTAGCCTGTAAAAGATTTGTAACTTTTCTCTGTCGATAACATCACCTGTTCAGGACCTAGGGGTCGGTTTTGAGATCATCCAGGTCCTGAATTCTGGTGGACAGCCCCAACCAGACCCGGAAATTGAGTTAGCTGGTCCTGGATCTCCCACTGAAGAAACTGCGTTCTTATGGATTAGCTGACCCACCTGGGCAGTGCCCTATGCCAAAGGACTGAACGTTCCACCCTGAAACCGGACAATTAGCAAACTCTGATTCCTTAATCCTCTGCCCACCAAAATACTGTCTTTAAAAAGACTTTTTCTCCTGAGAAATTCCTCCCATCTCCTTGCTTACAGCTAGCTATGGGGAATAAACTCTCTTCTCTTCTGCGAGCCCCGCTGTCCCTGAGCACTGCCTTTCTCTCGGGCAGCAGGCAGATGAAGCTGGTGGATGGCTACAGTACTACCACTGTGTGTTTTAGAGTTCAGTAGCAACACAGGACAAAAAAATATATAGGGCACTGTATAAGGCTTAATTCATTTAATTTAAAATTTGTATTCCCAATTGTGTGACTTTAGTCATTCCATATTTTGTTATTAAAATGCCCTTCCTTTTATGAAATGATGGTGATATAAAGACTTGCCTGTCTATAAACACATGGCTCCTCACTAAAAAGATAATTGTCTTTGCAATTAAGAGGAAAGGAGTTATCTCAATACAAATGAAATAGTTTTCTAGGTAGAAATGCATTTCTAAATGGAATAATTAGCTTCTATTTTACAAATATGTTTTATCTGATAAGATAGTTCAGGGTAGTCACACAAATTAATGTTCAATTTTTAATAGCTTAAGCCATTTTTATCACTTAAGCTATGCCAAAATTCTCTTAAAATAATGATAATGAGGATGCTAGCAGATCAGTCATATTTAATTAGGCATATGGCACTGATGGCCTACTTGGGAATTTGAATACTGGCATATTTGGCTAGCACAAAAAAGATATGGGATAAAGCCAAGCCTTTTTCATACACATGAATTGCCACATTCATGATCTCTGTATCGTTTGTGGGATATTACTGAAATGGAAAATGAAACAAGGTTAAATGTTTTGCTGTCAAATTAAAAGAACATTAAATCAAACAAAAGGTCTAATTATCTCCTGAAACAACATCATTAAAATAATTTATGCAAAAGTGGAAGATATTTATTTCAAGTAAAATGTTAACATATATATCACAGAGGAAATTTACCATGACATTTGGGTCGTACATTGTATTTTAGAAATTTAAATAATCACATAAAACTTATTTTCCCATGCAGATATACTATGGCTCTATATTTCTCAGATTTTAGGCAAATCTTTCTGGTAAGGTTTAGAATGATCAAGACAGAGAGAGAAAAGGGACATCACTCCAAAACCTGGTAATTATAAACTTAGTAAGCAAGTCGGGTGAGAAAATTCATTATGCTTCTATTCTCAAATTTGTCAAATATAATCTTTTTGTGTGTTTTCTGCTGCTTGTGATGACTTGGATCAGATATTTTATTAATAATTTTTCTAACCCCATTTTCCCACCTCTTCTTAAAAAAATAATACCTTATGCACTAGTAGACTAGCCTAAGTGTACTTCTAGAACATAGCCACACTTTTTCCCATTTGTCACCCCAATTTTTCTTTTGGTTTCCATTTCAGCAGGGCTGGAGGCAAGGAAGGCAGGTCTAGTAAGGCTCCTTAACTTTCAATCCTGGCCCTGTTATTTACCAGTTGTGGGGTTTGTCAAACCATTCTAAGCCTCAGTATTTTCATTTATAAATTATATTACGAAAGTTACAGAGAGAAATGTGTAAGAATGTGTAAGAAAATCATGCAAAGTAAGGCCTGCCACATAGTAAGCACTGTCTATTGAGGTCCTATTTATCCCTCAAGTCCCTTGTGGGATACCAGACTGCTCCACCCCTAAACATGCCTGTTTGACTCAGGACTACTGAGCAGAAGACCATTTATTAAAAAGCTCTCTCTGTTACCCTCCTATTTTCCTAAAAGCAGGAGAAAAATTTACCTAAAATAAAGTGTGTATTGTTTCCTACTTTTTGCCAGGGAAACCAAACGAAACGTTTACCACCTAAGCCAACTTTAGATGCTTATGAGCCTGAAGATGGCACAAGAGGAATCTCATGACCAAGATTTACTTAGTAGCATTTATCTGCTAGAACTTTTAGAGAAGGAAAAATAACTTTTTCCACACCCATCATACGTTATTAGTTGGAATAGACTCCTGTAACAAAAAACATATCAATAGGAGAAAGACAAACAAATGTTAATTAACAGGTATATTTCAAATACACGTGGGGAACATCTAAGGAATGAGTAATTCTCAAAGAGGGAGCTTTGAATTCCAGTTTACATAGAAAAGCGTTAAGACAAAAAAAAAAAAGGACTCGAGTCTCTAGGCACAAGTTATGGAAGGCAAATAAATAGCAGATAAAGGCTGGTTCATAAAGGTTGTTAAAGTAGATTCCCCTGGTGCCATTTTCAGGTCAATAAAGATCTAAAGTTGTCTTAAGTGGTTAACCTTTGTTCGAGCTGGTAGAAGAGGGGAAGCAGCATCATTATTGTCTTTGTAAATTTATGTCCTGCGTTTAGGTAAATAGAGGGCAGAGAGGTCCTTCACCTGTTCCTTCTTGCTTGCCTTCAGCTCTACAGTCTTTTTGCCAAAGAGGCATAGTGTAGGGTGGCATATTTTGTCTCCCATGTCCTCTCCACTGCCTTCCAACACTGCTAACTTGATAATTCTTCCCATGCACTGTGTGCTGCTCATCTTTAGTTCTGTGGTTTTAACATTGACCTTTGTGTTATGATTACCTACATGCTGGCATTTTCTCCTTAATAGCTTGTAACTTTTTTAGAGCTTGTGTCTTCTTTCTTTGTAAAATTCTAAGGGGTAGTCTCCTGAGAAATACATGGTGAAATGAAAAATTGAAGTCCAAAATTTGTGATGATAATGTGTCACTGAAGCCTGCAGTGGCATATAACCTACTATTATTTGCTCTGGTGCACATATGTAATTATTCTTTCTTGAGCCATATGGCATAAGGGGTAAGTATCTTGTTAATTGCTTCCAGGGTGTTATAACAAAATCATTCAAGTTAGCAAGGTTATAGACTGCCATGGTTCTGCATGCAAAAGAAAGAAGTGCTTTTAATATGGGGTCAGTGCAACAGCTGCAGCTAGAGCCAGCTATCCAGCTATCTTAT
This sequence comes from Perodicticus potto, assembly GCA_963574655.1. Lineage (NCBI taxonomy): Eukaryota > Metazoa > Chordata > Mammalia > Primates > Lorisidae > Perodicticus > Perodicticus potto. The sequence goes on along the minus strand of CAUYRH010075621.1, from coordinate 3,120 downwards.
GACCAAGGCTGTTTGCACATAAAGTGGTTCTCTCCCTTTGGGCATAGAGTAGGATTTCACTTCTCAGCCATTTTGAAGGTAGACATTTTCAGATGACCTACTGTGGCCAAAGAAATGTGAATATTTGGCCCCCTGATGAAAGTCTTAGGGGTCAAATAGAACTGTCCTATAACTTTCTCTAACAGCTGTTCTCAACCAAGCACTCACTGAGAAAATGAATGAGACCCAGATAGATTACTAGGGTAAGAGCTCTTACCCCTGCCACTGGGCGCCTGTCTTAAAAATGTCACATGAAAGAAAAACAAATCTTTTTTAAATTAAGCAGTTGAGGTCTTTGGTTTCTTTGTTTTCCTAAAGCATAACCTAACATTCTGACAAGACACCTCAGATTTTGGGCAGTTTGGATAACAGCAACTGCCACTGGCCCAGTAATACTACAGTTATTGTTTTTTGACACGACTGCCACCCTACCACCAGCTGCTTTTGCTGTGTGTTATTAGAGTGTTCGCACAAGACAGACATTACCTGGTTGTTTGAGACAAATTTTGTTTTTTTCCCCAAATTATGTGAATTAGGTGATGGGATATTTCTGCCCTCCAACACCAGCTTGCTATTTCAATGAGATCATGATTGTCCCCTGAAATTAAAAGAAAAGTTTGAAGAGAAAGGCAAGAAGTATCACTGCACTGAAATTAGGGCATGTTTATCGTGACATAGGAGCATTGTTCAAAGGCCCTACTAAAATCATTGGCATAACTTGGAGCAAAGTCGTATCCATAATAGATAACTTGGAAACTAGAATACAGTTGCAATTCAAATATTATTTTGCAGAAGTAAAATATACTGGCATATTACAGGTATATGGGCAATTTTATAATTTATAAACTTACAGAGTAATGAAATATATGGTGGTGTCACAAAACAAGAGCTGAAGCAAATAATCTCTTAGACTCTGATTGGCTTCTACCAGTTCTTTTATTGAATGTTGTTATATAATGGTGGAATAGATAGTTTATGAGTTTGGGAGTTTTGGGTTAATTCTTCGTGCTTCCCTAGACACCTGTGTGATATTAAGGTCTAACTTTCTTTTCAAATGATACACTTTCATCATCCACCAACTAGTATAAAAATACTACATAGGTTGTGGGTAAAGTGTGCAAAAAATAAAACAAATTTAATTGAGAGGATTTTCTTTCTTAACTGGTACCTATTTGAAATTCTTTCATTTAGGTAGCAATATTTATTAAGTGCCTCTTACTTTTCTCTAATCCCCTTCTCATTATTTTCTCCAAGATTTAGCTAGGTGAATCCTCCAGAACCATTTACATTCAGTAGGGCTGCTTTTTTTTTTGCCAAGGTGGTTCTGATACTTTTAGGCAGAATCTCCTAGCAAATCATGTAAATGGCCAAATTTTTTGTTAAAAGCATTCACCTGGCCACATAATAGGCAGACACAATGTATTAGACTGCAAAAATTCTTGTAAATTCAGCAGAGATGAAGAACATGTCTACCTGTGTGCCTCAGACACAAACACACGCACTTACAGTTGCATTAGGACCCATGGATAAAACATGCTGATTATTTATCAACTCTCCTTCTGACTTTCTATTTATTTGTTTTAAACTCTGGTTGCAAATATAATAGTTTTTTTTGTTTTTTGTTGTTTGTTTTGAGACAGAGTCTCAAGCTGTCACCCTGGGTAGAAGTGCTGCGGTGTCACAGCAACCTCCCATTCCTGGGCTAAAGTGATCCTCTTGTCTCAGTTTTTCTATTTTTAGTAGAGACAGGGGTCTCACTTTTGCTCAGGCTGGTCTTGATCTTGTGAGCTTAAGCAATTCTCCTGCTTCGTCCCCCAGAGTGCTAGGATTATAGGTGTAAGCCACTGTGCCTGGCCATAATAGTTGTTTTTAACAGCTTTTATAAGACTGCTTAGTAATTTCCCTTTCTTTATGGAAGAGCATGACAATTGATGCTATGGACACTTGGTGAGTTAAAAATAAATAGTAATTTTTACATTACAAAAATAGTTATAGATGAAGTAAAGTACACTATTATAGTGCTTAAGCTTTCTGTGTCTTTACTTTGAAATACTTATGCTATTACATGCTTGTAGATCTATATTTATATGATTATAAATACACTACTTTAGTTTGTGAACTACTTTTCGCAAAATTAGATCAAGATCTGGGTGCTAAAACTAAACAAATGACTGCTAAAATGGATTTGAATAAAACCCATATTTACTTTAAAATTAAAAAACAATTCTGGCATGTCTGGTGTTTGGTTTTTCATTCCTGAGATATTTCATTTAAGATAATGGTCTCCAGTTGCATCCATGTTGCTGCAAAAGACATTATTTCCAGGTTTTTTTTGTTTGTTTTTTTTGTGGACAAGGAACATGCCATTCTTTATCCGCTCATGAATTCATAGGGTCTTAGGTTGATTTCACCTCTTTGCAATTGTGAATTTTGCTTCAACGAGCATTAGAGTGCAGGTGTCTTTTTCATAAAATAGCTTCATTTCTTTTGAATAGATACCCAACAGCAGGATTGCTAGATTGAATGACAGGCCTACACATATTTCTTTCAGGAATATCCATAGTGTTTTCCATAGAGGTTGTACTTATATTCTCACTAATAAGTGGGAACTAAACAACGGGTACACACAGGCACAAAGTAATACAAAGAACGTGAGAAACCAAGGACAGGGAAGGTAGAAGAGTCAATGTGGGATAAAAACTTACCTCCTGGATACAACCAGTGTTGTACTGGTGATGGGCATACCAAAATCTCTTAATTAAGCATTATACAAGAAATCCTCGTAACAAAAAGACTTGTGCCCCCTAATTAACATTTGAAATAAAAAATTAAATTAAAAAAATAAATTTAAAAAAGAATAAAAATCATGTCTTTTGACACAACTTTTCATAATTATAGGTTTATAATAAGTTTTGATATATCTTTTTTTCTTAGTATTTTTCTTTTTTTTAAATTATTTTTTATTGAGTCATAGCTGTGTACAATAATTCAGTCATGGAGTACAGTGTGTGGGCTTCACATACAATCGGAGATATTTTTATCAACCTGATTGATATAACATTCATGATATTTTCTCATTTA
>CAUYRH010075620.1:0-36043 GCA_963574655.1 Perodicticus potto | reverse complement strand
ATAAAACTGGTTAACATCGCTTTTACCACATTTTCTTAGTTACTGTGTTAAGACATTTATACTCTACACTTAGTAGATTTAACATGTACTCTTGTAAGATGCACCATAGGTGTGGTCCCACCAATCACCCTCCCTTCACCCATCCTCCTCTCTCTCCTCCCCTTTCACTCCTCTTTCCCCTTCTTCTTGGGCTATAGTTGGGTTATAGCCTTCATATGAAAGCTGTAAATTGGTTTCATAGTAGGGCTGAGTACATTGAATACTTTTTCTTCCATTCTTGAGATACTTTGTTAAGAAGAATATGTTCCAGCTCCATCCATGTAAACATGAAAGAGGTAAAGTCTCCATCTTTCTTTAAGGCTGAGTAATCCATGGTATACGTGTACCACAATTTAATAATCCATTCATGGATTGATGGGCACTGAGGTTTCTTCCATGACTTAGCAATTATGAATTGGGCTGCAATGAACATTCTGGTACAGATGAAAATATAGTACATTTTATATGAGGGAGTTGCATCTAACACAAGCATAGGTTTTCAAGTCAGTGAGATAAAAATCATTACACATTGTAATTTATACATATATACTTAACACACTGAATGTCACTATAAGCTTGGGATATTATAGGAGATCAATACATAATCTGAGGTTTAGCAACTTCATAAGTATACCAGAAGAGCTAGAGCTGTAGTTTTCCCTATTTTATTTCACAGCATATATTACTGTGTATGTATAGGAAAGATCACACAAATCCATATATGTGTGTGTGTGTGTGTATATATTTATGTGTGTATATATGTGTATATATATATATTTACATATATATATATTTTTGCAGTTTTTTGGCCTGGGCTGGGTTTGAACCTGCCACCTCTGGTATATGGGGCCAGTGCCCTACTCCTTGAGCCACAGGCACCACCCATATGTATGTTTTAACTTGTGAATGATTTAAGTGATTTGTAATTTTGCCAGATTTAGGTGAATTTAAAACCTAATTTGCAACTCTATTGTATACCAAAATGCAAACAGTGATCGTTTCTGGGTGATGTAATTATGGTTGATTTTAATTTATTTTCATTAATTAATTAATTATATTTATTTATTTATTTTGAGACAAGAGTCTCACTATGTCACCCTTGGTAGAGTGCCATGGCGTCACAGCTCACAGCAACCTCAAACTTTTGGGCTTAAGTTATTGTCTTGCCTCAGCCTCCCAAGTAGCTGGGACCACAGGCGCCTGCCACAAAGCCTGGCTATTTATTGCTATAATTAATGCCTTTATTAGAAAAATATATAAAATACAATATATTATACTCATATTCTATTAAATTATATGTGGTTCTGTTACACATTAAAAATTAAACTCTTCTTCTGAGAAAAACATATGGTCATGAAGAAGTCAGAGATGCCACATGACATCATCACCACTCAACACGGTGATGGAGGTCCTGGATAAAGCAACAAGACCAGCAAGAGAAATAATTATATAACAAGGAATCTAACTTTCCTTATTTTCAAATGAAATGATTATCAACTTGAGAAGTCAAAGAGAAAATATCAATTATTAGAATAAGAGAATAAAGTAAGATTGATGAATTTAAGATCCATGCACCAAAATCAATAGTCTTCTTACACACCCTTAGTGATCATTAGAAAATTAATACAAAACTCATTCACAAAAATAATAAAATCTCTAAGTTATCACGAAGTAATCTAATAAAAGCTATATAGGACTTTTATGAAGCTAAAACATTTCAAAACATTATAAAACATTACTAAATGACATATAAAGAAAATGTGAATAAATGTTACAGAATGGAATAGTCGAGACAACAGATATGCCAGTTCCTCACAAATTAAACTCTAAATAAATTTAATCAAATCATCGAACAACCAAATAGAGTTTTCTCGGTCAACTTAAAAAAAAAGTAATTCTAAATTTATGTAGATGGACAAAGGGACATGAATAGTCGAAACAATTTGGATGATAAAATTATATGAGAAGATTTTTCCCTATCAGATATCAAAAATTATTTTACTACAATAATTGATACGGTGTGGAATCAGTGCATAGTCTGATAAACAAGATAAGGCACCAAAATAGAAGGCATAGAAATAGAAAAACACCCAAAGATAAACTTGATATATGACAAAGGTGGCATTATAAATCAGTGGACACAAAACAGACTACTCATTAACCATCAGGACAATTTGTTAGCTAAAAGAAAATGAATAAAATTAGATACTTTTGATGCAACACACAAAAAATAAATCTTAGGTAAATTAAAATCCTATATGTGAACAGCAATATTTCTAAATTTTTAGGATTAAATTCAGAAAAATATCTGTATGACCACAAGGTGTATTGTTATTACTTAAACAACATCAAGAAAATTTAGATCACATATAAAATAATTTGTATTCACTCTGGGCACATTTCCAATCCTAAACTAGGTATAATTATACCTATTCTCTATCATGTTTTTGTCAAAGAAGAGTTTACTGAGTGCTACTGGTTATCATTAACATTGTGGTAGGTCACACACAAAGACATAGAAAAATACACTAGATTGTGTATTCAACTGAGCTACACAGATCATCAAAGACATAATTAGTCTGCTTTATTAAAAATATAATCCACACATCATTGTTTCCCCAATTATAAAAATTAAACAGTTATCCCTTGGTATATCTGGGGGAGTGTTTCTAAAAGTACTCTCTGTCACCCATACCAAAATTTTCTCATAGTCCTGTCCACAGTCTGCCCTGGGGAACCCACCAGAGAGATACCATATGTGAGGGGGGAAACAACCCAACAGCTAGAGTGGAGATATTGATTATAATCAGCTAATAGGAATTATCCCACACTAAATATTACTCATTGACAGCACAACTGTATATAATCTATAATAAGAGAATATTTAAGGAATGTTGAATATTTACATAAGCCTTGAAATCCTCATATTTCTTGTTCAAAGTTTAACACTCATGACATATTAGGAACCAAAGAATGTTCTGAATCCTCTTGAGTTTAGAGTTCTTTATACATTATGGTCACAAATCCTTTTTAAATATGAAATTTGCAAATACTTTCTCCTAGTCTGTGGCTTATTTTTTAATCTTAACAATAAGTTTTGCGGACAAAGAACAGCTTATCAATGTTTTTCTTTTATTGACTGTTTTTGGAGTCATGGCTAAAAGATCTTCAACTAACCCTAAGTCACAAAGAGCTTCTGTATTATCGTTATTTTTTGAGACAGAGTTTCATTATGTCACCCTTGGTAGAGTGCTGTAGCGTCACAGCTCACAGCAACCTCAAAGTCTTGGGCTTAAGCAATTCTTTTGCCTCAGACTCCCAAGTAGCTGGGACTATAGGCACCTGCAACAATGCCTGGCTATTTTTTCTTGCAGTTGTCATTGTTGTTTAGCAGGCTGGGGCTGGGTTTGAACCTGCCAGCCTTGGTGTATGTGGCTGGTGACATAACAATGTACTATGGGTGCTGAGCCAATTTTCTGTTTTCTTCTAAAAGTTTTATAGTTTTATATTTAAGTTTGTAATATGTTAATATTTTAAGTTAATTTCTGTATAAGATGTAAAGTTCATGTCAAGGTTCTTTTTGTCCCCTCTGGGGATATCCAATGTTTCAAATACCCTTTGCTAAAAAGACTGCATTTTGTCCGTTGAATCACCACCACAGTTCTCTCTCAAGAAACCAGTTAGCGGTTCTTGTGTCACCGTCTAACTTGTTCCATCATCTGCCTCCTGCTTTGCCAATACCTCATTGTCTTGATTGTTGCAGCTATACAGTAAATTCTAGAATGAAATTCCAATTCCTTCGTTTTCAAAATTGATTTAGCTCTTTTTCTTTTGTTGTTTTCTACATAAATTGTAGAATCATTTGTCTGTATCTATAAAAAAATTCTACTGGGATTTCAACAGGAATGACAGTAACTCCACACATTAGGAGAAATGATGTCTTTGCTATCTTTGCATGAATATGAATATGAATCTAATCATTTGGTCTTTTGATTTTGGAATCAATGACATTCGTTTCAAGAAACGTTAAAAATTCCTTCTTAATTTCTTCACTGACTCATTAGCCGTTCAGTAATATATTGTTTCATTCCCCTATTTGAACAATTTCAAAGGTTACTCTTGTTACTAAATTCTAGTATTAAATTCTTATTACTAAATTTTATACCACTGTGGCCAGAAAAGATACCTGATGTGATTTGAGTCTTTTAAATTGATCAAGACTTGGTTTTTGGCCTAACCATGTGGTCTATTCTGAAGAGTATTCTATGTGCTCTTAAAAAGAATGAGTAGTCTGCAGCTGTTGGATGAAATGTTCAGTAAATATGTTAGGTACATTTGGTCTAAAGTATATTTCAAATCCGATGTTTCTTTCTTGATTTTCTGTCTAGATGAAATGATATCCTTGACAATAGAGTGTTGAAGTCATTGCAATGGGGTGTATCTCTCACTTCAGATGTAATATATGCTTTATATATATCTGAGTGCTCAAGGATTAGGTGTGTATATATTTACAATCATTGTATCTTCTTGCTGAATTGATTTATTATTGTACTATGACTATCTGTCTCTTTTTATAGTTCTGACTTAGTTTGTTTTATCTGACACAAGTATAAAACTACAGCTATTCTTGCTCATATTAAGTTTCCGTTTGTGTGGAGTATCTTTTTTTGAGACAGAGCCTCAAGCTGTTGCCCTGGGTAGAGTGCTGTGGCATCACAGCTCACAGCAACCTCCAACTCCTGGGCTTAAACGATTCTCTTGCCTCAACCTTCCTAGTAGCTGGGACTACAGGCGCCCGCCACAATGCCTGGCTATTTTTTGGTTGTAGTTGTCATTGTTGTTTGACAGGCCCAGGCTGGATTCGAACCCACCAGCTCTGGTGTATGTGGCTGGCGCCTTAGCTGCTTGAGCTACAGGTGCTAAACTGGAGTATTTTTTTTCAATCCTTCATTTTCAGTCTACACATGGCTTTACAGGGAAAATTTATTATAGGCAGCACATAGTTTTTTTTTGTTTTTAAATCCATCTAGCCAGGCTACATCTTTAAGTCCAAGTACATTCAAGGTTCTTATTGACAGGTGAATCACTTTGATACCTGTTTGTTTGTTCTGTATATCTTATGTTTCTCTATTTCTCTTTTAGTATTTATCATTGCAGTTTGGGGGTTTTTGTAGAAAATAGATTAATTTCTCTTCCTCTTTTTATATCTTCCCATTAGTTTTACTCTTTTGCTATTATGTATTTCATTTACTGAATTTCTCAGCTGCAGGATTTCTGTTTGTTTCTTTTTTTATGGTTTTTATCAATTTTTTAAGTTTCTCATTCATATTGTGAATTGTTTACCTGATTTTTATGATGGTGATTGTCTTTTCACTTCCAGATAAAGGAATCCTTTGAGCATTTCTTGTAAGGTTGGCCTACTGGTAATGGATTCCCTCAGATTGTGCCTATTTGGGAAAGTCTTGTTCCTTCCTCTTTTCTGAAAGACATGGATTAGTGGTTATAATGTTCTTGATTGGTAATTATCTTTTTTGAGCATTTTGAATACATCATCTTATTCTTTATGGCCTGTAAGTGTTCTGAAGAGAAATCTGTTGTTATACTAATGAGGTTTCCTTTATATTAAGCTTACTGTTTTTCTGCTGCTGTTTGTAGAGTTCTGCATGTCTTTTCTTTTTGATAATTTATAATGTGTTCAGGGGAAGAACTTTTATACAGTTAAATCTATTTGGAGAATTTTAAACTTCTTAGATCTAGCTGTCCGTATTTTCCCCCAGATTTGTGAAGTTTTCATCATCTATTATTTTATTAAATACATTTTCTATGCTCTTTTCCCTCTCTTCCTCTTCTGGAATTCCCATAACACAAACATTTGTTTGCTTAATGGTATCCTGTAAGTCTTGTAGGCTTTCTTCTCTCTTATACATTCTTATTTCCTTCTTGTCTCTGATTAGGTCACTTCAAATGACCTATCTTTAAGTTCAGGGATTCTTTCTTCAGCTTGATAAAGGCTGCTATTGAAGCTATTAATTTTTTTATTTCATTAAGATTTTTGGCTGCAGAATTTTTTTTTAATGATTTCTATCCATTTGTAAAATTTCTCATGCATATTGTGAATTATGAATTTCATTGACTAGTCTATTTGTATTTTGCTTTCTCACTGATTTTCCTAAAGGTCATTAAATTCCTTTTCAGGTAAATTTCTGATTTTCTTTTCATTGAGGTCTACCACTTGAGAATTATATTCCTTTATTGATGTCATACTTCTTTGCTTTTTCATGTTTTTAGTGGCCCTGCATAGTTGTCTGTGAATCTGGTGGAACAATCGCCTCTTCGAAATTTTCTACAGGATTACATACTGTTCCATCAGCTAGGCTCAGTGCACATTCGGACTTGCGAGGGACCCAAGTGGTGAGGTCTGCAGTGTTCTGGTGCTTACATTTCATCACTGTACAGAGAATTTCTTCTTGATTCTCAGCTGATCCCTGCTAAGGGATGGGGTAGTAGAGTCTCAGTGTTTCCTTCTGTTCTTTCTGTGGCCATCTTGAATTTCTGTGTTCACCAGGGTTTCTGTTACTCTTCTGATACACATCAGTGCTCTTCCTCAAGTTATTGTTTGTTAAAATGTAGCTGTTTACTTATTGTTCTGCCCGTATTTTTGTGAGGGTGATTAGTGCTTGGATCTTCTTGTTGGCTATCTTGCTGGCGTCACTGAAGATTTCTTTAAGTATTTTTAATTCCTCAGATAATGTTCTCTTTCAAGTGTACGAAAACTACTTCTATCTCTCTATCTGAATAAACAAATACTCAGTACAATAAAATGAAATGTACAACAAATACTCAGTACAATAAAATGAAACGTACAACAAACTGAATACACTACTAATTGAGTGAGCCACTCAATTCTAGTACTAATTGAGTAGTCTTAGATAAATCTCAAAGTCCTAATTAATTCATAAAGTAGAAAATGATTTTAAATTTCTTTTCATCCCTAAAAGCATATGAGTTTAACTTTAAAAAAATTATTAAAACACGGAACTCTATGTGCCTTTGTAAAAGTAAATAACATCCATGATTTGAGGACCTTAAAAAAGACCTTTAAGACTTTTTTTTTTTTACCACAAAGACCACTAAGCAAAACAAAACAATACCCATTTGACAACCTTTCTTTCCCTATCAACAAACAAACCAATGTGATTCTTGGTGCAGATTTTTACTGAGAGAAAGGAATAAAAACTGAAGACAGTAGGGGTTAATATATTTTAGTACAGTAAGGTCAAATATGTAAATGCCTGGGTGAATCTGTATTGATTTAAAGAAAAAATAAATTAATTTTACTTCAAGCTAGTAATATTTCCAATTTTCTAGCTATATATTTCATGTGATTGGGAAATGATAAATGATAATACAGGGAATGTGTGCTCTGACAGGGTATCAATTAGGAAACAATTTCATCTTTTTTTTTTAAGACAACACAAAAATAAATAAAATAAAAAGTAATCCCTGTTAAAACCAAGAGGATGAGTCACTTGTAACAGTCAAAATTTATGCTCATATTTACAAGACTAGGGAAATATGTGTTTTAAAAGAAGTCATAAGCATGGCTTCGAAATACTTCTGTCATAAGAAGTTCCGTCAAGGAACGGACTTCTTCCTCAGCTATGAACTTTCTGGTCTTGCTTCTTTTTAGCAATGTTAATGCCAGGTATATATAGCATTTAAAGGAGATTATACTGTACTCTATACAGGCAGGAAATTCAAATGCTATAAAAACTTACTCTGTGGGATGAAAAACTGTGCCCAAGAAATTAGTGATAACTGAAGCTTTAATTTAATACTTCGTAGTTTCCTCCTTCACATGCGTTATCCTATTTTGACAGCTTCTCTGTAATGCAGCAGAAGTACATGCTTCATTTCACAGATGAGGAAATAACGACCCCAAGTCAGGATTTTAAGGCAAATCTTTTCATATCAAATCTAATTCTCATGCCACTGCACCTGCTTCCTGGCTTACTTCTGATTTGTTTGTACATGGAGATGAAGACTGAGATTGGTATGAATCAACCTACCTTGCTATAAAAACAGAGTCTACCTCTTAAAATTTCTATGTAGGTTTAATGAAAGAGATATGAAGAAAAATGGATAAAAAGCTGATTTATATTTTCATTATATATTCTTTACATATTTTAAAAATATTGTATGTTTCCCTTTGTTCACGAAAAGAAGTGAGAAAAGATGATGGACTTATTTGAAAAGATAAATCTTGCTACCAAACAGCTATTAGGATTTTGTAAAGTTCACGTATACAATACTGGAAGCAGTTTCCCACTATGGCATTTAATCCATTAGCCAAAAACAGAACAAGTTTCAAAGTGAGGATCTGGAAGGAGTTGAAAATTTTAAGCTATTTCCTGAAAACAACAGAAACCTTTTAATTCTCCCTTGCAGTGTTACCTGTTTTCCTTTGCAAACTTTCAACTAATTCTACTTTAACTTAAAATATTTTGATGCCCCTAGACCACTTAGCTTTAAAGAAAATACTCAGGTTCATATGTGTTACGTTTTAAATTTTCTAACTTGTAGAAAATTGCTCTTCAGGATTGAGAGCGTGGCACAGAAATAACAGGAGTGAGATAGTCATTCCTTCCCACACCAGCAGTCTGCACCCTACAGCTGGCAGGAGGCTACCTCCTTGTCACAGATCTGCTGGAGCTAGAGTGTGCCAGTCTAGTTTAAATATAGGTTTCTTTTCTTTTCTTTTTAGAGACGGAGTTTCACTTTCTCGCCCTCAGTAGAGTGCCGTGGCGTCACACAGCTCATAGCAACCTCCAACTCCTGGGTTTAGGCGATTCTCTTGCCTCAGCCACCCGAGTAGTTGGGACTACAGGTGCCTGCCACAACGCCCGGCTATTTTTCTGTTTTTGCAGTTCGGCCGAGGCCGGGTTTGAACCCACCACCTTCAGTATATGAGGCTGGCGCCCTACTCGCTGAGCCACAAGCGCTGCCTAAATATAGGTTACTAAACAGGATGAGCTTGACAGGGAGGATGACGGAATGAAACCTGAAGAAACCTGAAGGTCAGGTTTGGCCACCTTCATAGCTATGCATACAAGGTAAGTAAGTTGTTGAAGTTTTACTAAGTGGTAGCACTGGCATTTAAATGGAGGTTCAAAGTTAGGTAATAAAGTATAGGGCCAGAATTTGAATCTAGGCTTCATAATTCAAGCTCTTAACCAATAAACCATACTGCCTCTCGAATGGATTAAAGTGTGAGAGGGAGATGTATGGAACAGAATAGAGAACCAAGAGATAAACCCAGCCACTTATCATCATTTGATCTTTGATAAGCCTCTCAAAAACATAAACTGGGGGAAAGATTCCCTATTTAACGAATGGTGTTGAGTGAACTGGCCGGTGATTTGTAGAAGACTAAAACTGGACCTACACCTTCCACCATTAATAAAAATTGACTCTCACTGGATAAGAGATTTAAACTTAAGACATGAAACTATAGAGATACTTGGAGAGAGTGCAGGGAAAACACTTGAAGAAACTGGCCTGGGAGAATATTTTACTAGGAGGACCCCCCCGCCCCGGCAATTGAAGCAACACCAAAAATATATTACTGGGATCTGATCAAACTAGACAGCCCTCAGAATGGGAGAGAATATTTGCAGGTTATGTTTCTGACAAAGGTTTGATGACCAGAATCCACAGAGAACTAAAACTAATTAATAATAATAAGAAGTGATCCCATTTCATTGTGGGCAAGAGACTTGAACAGAAGACTCTCTGAGGAAGACAGGCACATGGTCTACAAACACATGAAAAAATGCTCATTATCTTTAATCATCAGAGAAGTGCAAATCGAAACCAGTTTGACATATCATCTAACTCCAGTAAGAGTAGCCCACATCACAAAATCCCAAAACTACAGATGTTGGCATGGATACGGAGAGAAGGGAACACTTCTGTACTGCCGGTGGGAATGCAAACTAATACGCACCTTCTGGAAAGAAGTTTGGAGAACACTTAGAAAGTAAAAGTAGACCTGCCATTCAACCCTGCAATTCCTCTACTAGGTATATATCCAGATGACCAAAAATAATTTTACAATAAAGATATTTATTTGCACCAGAATGTTTATTCATAATTGCCATAATTCATAATTGCCAAGTCATGGAAGCAGCACAAGTGCCCATCGACCCATGAATGGATTAACAAACTGTGGTATATGTATACCATGGAATACTATGCAGCCATAAAAGGATGGAGACTTTACCTCTTTTATGTTTACATGGATGGAGCTGGAACATATTCTTCTAAGCAAAGTATCTCAAGAATGGAAGAAAAAGTATCCAATGTACTCAGTACTATTATGAAATCAACATATAATCACTCACACTTTCATACGAATGATAAAACACAACGATAGCCCAGGATGAAGGAAGGAAGAGGAAGATGAAGGGAGGGGAGGGAGGAGGCTGGGTGGAGGGAAGGTAATGAGTGGGACCTCACCTACTGTGCATATTGCAAGGGTACATATATATTATATATATTAAGAGTATGAATGTCTTAACACAACAATTAAATAGTGAGGTGAAGACTATGTTAACCACTTTGATGTAAGCATTCCAAATTGTATATAAAATCAGCACCTTGTACCCCATAAATGCATTACTGTACAGTTATGATTTAATAAGAGACAAAGACTCATATATTCAATTTTTTTAAATTCCCATCATGCACTCCTTTTTTCACCTACCCTATGGTTTTTGATATTTATTCATGCTGCTGACTACCTTTTCTTGAGTAACTTACTCATTATTTTATTGCTGAGTAGTAGTATATGAATACACCTAATGTGTTGATCTATTTTCCTGTTGGTTGATGTGTGTTTCCAATTTGTGGATAGTATGAATAAAGCTACTGTGAACATTCTTTTTAAGCTGTTTTTGTGAACTGATTTAATTTCTCCTGCATAAATGTCTAGGAATGGAACTGCTGAATCACATGGAGAAACTACAGAAATTTTCCAAAATGATTATTTCATTTTATATTCCTATCAAAAAAATGAGAGTTCCAGTAGTTACATATCCTTACCAATTTTTGATGTTACTGGTCTTAATTACTTACACTGGTGTTGTTGGCTTTAATGCAACCATTCTGTTGGGTGTGACAAAGTACTGTAATGGCTTCAATGACACTTCTGCAATTACCAATGATGTTAAACATCTTTCTGTATATTTATTGACCATTCATATAGCTTCCTTATTGAATTGCCATAATACTTTTGAAAAAAAATCGCTTTATCTCACACACACACACACACACACACATATATGTATATATCTGCTTCTGGACTTATTTTCCTGCCCCTTTGCTCTTCATAAGTTTCCTAATGCAAATACCAAAGTGCCTTGATCACTGTAGCTTCACAGTGAGTCTTAAACTCAGGGAGCATGAATCTTCCATCTCTGTTGATTTTCTTCATGATAGATTTGCTGATCAAGGTCCTCGACTTTTTAATATAAATATTAGAATAAGCACACCAATTCTTATAAGGAATCTTATTGGGATTTTGGTTACAATCACAATCCATCTATGGATAAGAGTGGAAAGTACTGATATTTCAGAAGCACGGAACGTTCTGCAGCAGGTGCACATCCATCTCTCCATTTTTTTAGGCTGTCTTTAATTACTCTACGCAATGTTCTGAGGTTCAAAACCAGGTAAAACCAATTAATGTGATAGAAATCAAATCACTGGTTCCCTATGAGGCTAGAGATGAACTGGAAGGGAGGTATAAGAGAAGATCTTTGGATTTCACTGAAATAGAATTTTTAAAATTAAAGTACCATGAAACCAGCTAAAAATAAAAGAACAGAAAAAAATGCCTGATAAATTCCAAGAAAAAGAAATAGTGTAGGAATTATAATATTACTAAAACAAGAGTTCAAGGCAGGCTTAAATGAAAAAAAAGGGGAAGTTTCATAATTAATACATGGAGTAAGGTGGACATTAGTTATAAAATTTATTCACAGCTGGGTATGGTGACTTATGCCTATAGTCCCAGCACTCTGGGAGGCTGAGGCTTCTGTATTGCCTGAACTTGGGAGTTCAAGACCAGCCTGAGCAAGAACGAGACTTGTCTCTACTAAAAATAGAAAAATTAGCTGGGCATGGTGGCAGGTACTGATAGTCCCAGCTACTAGGGAGGGTGAGACAGGATGATTGCGTGAACCCAGGAATTTC
This sequence comes from Perodicticus potto, assembly GCA_963574655.1. Lineage (NCBI taxonomy): Eukaryota > Metazoa > Chordata > Mammalia > Primates > Lorisidae > Perodicticus > Perodicticus potto. The sequence goes on along the minus strand of CAUYRH010075620.1, from coordinate 23,749 downwards.
TAGTTGTTGTGAGCTAGGCTGATGCCACGGCACTGTAGCCTGGGCAACAAAGTGAGACTCTTCTCAAAAAAACAAGCAAACACCCAACAAAAAATAATCTTATTTAAATCACCTAACAATCAAGGCAGCAAGCATGTAAATGAAAAATTGATAGAAGAGAAGCTGATGGTTATATACTTTTAGAGTGAAGGATTAATTAAGAAGTACACAATTAAGAAGATTTAAGTAACATTTAACATGAATGATACTTTACATGAATATTCATTGAACTATCTATTAAACTACCGGAAAAACCTCAACAAATTCCAAAAATTATTGCACATGCTACCTTTATGCCACAAAAGGTTTGACAGTTAAGTTCGTGAACTCATCCTAGAAAAAGTGCTACACACCGTATTACTAACATTTCTATAGTCACTTTCCATGCACTGACGCCAGCACTTAGTCCATCCCTCAAAGCAATTTTGGAACTCTTTCCTGGAATGGCCATCAAAGGCATAGGAGGTCTGACAATTAAGTCTGTGAACTTGCTATCGTGTGCTTTACATAGGCAGCACTGCAGAAACAACTTATACAGTTTCATAACCTTGGTGTGTCAGTGTCTCACGGCTGTGTCCACGCTAACATGAGGCTCTGTCTTGCTGAGTGGCATCATTATTGTTATTATGTGTTTCTGTGTGCTCTATGATGACAGGTGTGATGACTGTAGTGATATTCAGCAATGGAGGTATGTGGCACTTATTTTAGAATGAGTTCACGAACTTAACGGCCAGACCTCAGAATTATAAAAATCAATAGTAAAAGAGATCCTGAGTCCTGAACAACAATACAAAACAATTAATTCCCTAACCATATTCACAGGAACATCTTAAAACACCTTTTTACATAACTCTGTAGTTAAGAAAAATTTAAAATTAAAAAAGAAAGAACAATGATGAGTCAGGGTCATAGGTGTAAAGTGAAATTATACTGTAAGCTGAGAATGCAGATGAAAATGCACATTATAACTGAATGGGTAATTAGCTAACACTGTCAGTAGAAGTCCTCAGCACTGTGCATTCCTGACAAAGCTCAGCTCCCATCTGCTTCTGGTTATTTTCCCTGCTCTCATAAGGGTACCTTGGATGCACAACCACCAACATATTCAAATATTATCGCTGGTTTCTGAATTCTTAATGCAAGAGACCTCAAGCTTGCATACAATTTCTTTTCACAATAAGTAGTTGAGAAACTACTGATAAAGGATACACTAATAGATAATCATTTCTTCTTCTGAAGGACTCAGAGCAATTCTGCATTTTATTTGTCTTAAGCTTGAACCTTTTCTCTCTCAATAGAGTGACTTTATTATCTGCCTAAATCATTACTTACAACTTCTCCCATAAATTTGTTATTTTTGCTTATTAATTGCTTCTTTCTTTCCAAATCAGTATTTTCCTACAGGAAAAGGAAAGGATTTGGATTCTGAGAACTTAAAGTCCTAACTGCAACTTACTAGTTGTGTGATACTGGAGAAGTTGTCTGATTTATCTGAGACAATTTACATATTTATAAGATAAAGATATTAACTGATCTATAAAAAGTTCTGGTGAAATAATATCAACTAAAATTACGTCATAAACTAAAGCAGTGGTTCTCAACCTGTGGGTCGTGACCCACAGGAACAGTATTAAAGGGTTGTGGCATTAGGAGGTTTGAGAACTACTGAACTAAAGCCATTTTCTTCCTGTCATTAACTTTTAGGCAATATATTGCTTGACCATTTATTGATCTACTTGCCATTTAACAGGCTTTAGATAGTCTCCTGGCTGATACTCAGACTCTACTTCTTTGCTGCCAAAAACTTTTATTTTTTAAGGCTGCTTCTAAGTTTGGATCTCTTATAAAACTCTAATGGAAGCTGAGGGTTTGTTACACAGTTTCATCCAGTGAGTTGTGATTAATAAATGACAATACAACTCTTCTTCACCACATGAATATTCTGCTTATAGCATATGAAGGTGATATGGAATAGTCAGAATAAAGACTAGGAGTAACATTCTTTTTTTCTTATTAAATCATAGCTGTGTACATTAATGCAATCATGAGGTACAATGTGCTGGTTTCATATACAATCTGAAATATTTTCATCAAACTGGTTAACAAAGCATTCATGGAGGAGTAACATTCCTAAACATAGTTACTTAGTTAAATTCTCAAAACAAGAAAGAAATACATGGTGGCCATAAAGTTCACGTACAATTGAAAACAGTGTGATGAACTTTTATGGCCATCCTGTATTACTACATATGAATGATTAGCTACTAAATCATTAACACAACTTCTAGATTATAGTACCAGTATTAAACAATTGTTTATTATGAACAAATATGAATGCATTTTCTACTTTTTTTGAGACAGAGTCTCACTTTGTTGCCCTCAGTAGAGTGTTGTGGTGTCATAGCTCACAGCAACCTCAACTTCTTGGGCTCAAGTGATCCCCTTCCTTCAGTCTCCTGCTGGGACTACAAGTGTTAGCCACAGCGCCTGGCTATTTTTTAGAGAAGGGGTCTCACTCTTGATCAGGCTGGTCTTGAACTGGTGAGCTCAAGCAATTTACCAGCCTAGGCCTCCCATAGTGCTAGGATTATAGGCGTTAGCCGCAGCATCTGGCCTCATTTTCTATTTTTTTTTTTTTTTTTTGAGACAATCTCTTTATGTTGCCCTTGGTAGAACACTGTGGTGTCACAGCTCACAATAACCTCAAACTCTTGGGCTTAAGAGATTCTCTTGCCTCACCTTCCCAAGTAGCTGGGACTACAGGCACCCACCACAATGCCCAGCTACTTTTTGGTTGTAGCTGTCAGTGTTGTCTGGCAGGCCAGGGCTGGATTCGAACCCACCAGCTGTGGTGGATATGCCTGGCAACCTAGCTGCTGAGCTACAGGTGCCTAGCCCCCATTTTCTATTTTTGAATGTTAGAAAAATGAGCTAACAACATCTAGAACATTAAATAAGATCAGCCAAATTTTCTAACAGAACTCTAATAGCAATTCTAATCTGTAATTCAGACTTACTATACCTGTAACATTAGGACAGCTAGGACACCACGCAAGGAAAAGTATTTCCTAATAAATGTGGAAAATATAATCTCTAATATATTAAATAGTAGGCAAAAATTATTTGTATTCAAACTTTTCTTTTTGTGTATTAATTTTTCTAGTAAGTCTTATTAAATAAGAGTGAACAGAAATAAATAAAGAATTTAATTAGATAAATGGTACCCAAATATTCATTTTTACAATTTATCCTTCAGTTCTTTTTAAAAAACATTTTTTAGGAAAGGGAGGAGCAAGATGGTGACTGAGTAACAGCTTCCTTGCAACTGGGCATGGTGAGACTGGGGAGAGAAGACTCCAGGCATCTCTGGCTGGTGGGATCTGCCCAGAAACATCCCTTTCGGGACACAAGGAGTCAGTATGAGACTTCTGGACCCCATGAGGAGGACAAAAGCAGTGGAGAACTGGGAAATGTTTGCATGTGCTCGTTCGGTCTAATCCTGCCGGCAGCTGTAAGTACAGCAGCAGTGAGATCACAAACTGGAAAGGCCTTACCTGTGAGCTGTTTTGTTTTTTTGTGGACTTGGCACTCAGTTGAACTACCTTGGGAGAACTTGGGCAAGAGTGCGGAAGACTTTAAGTGTTGTCTAGGACCCGAGACTGAGCTGCTGAGCCAGACGGAGCTAACAGTGTTTAGCTGTGGGCCTTGTGGAGCCATTGTGGGAGAATGGACCGGCAAGCTCCACCCTCGCTCCTCCCTCTGGGTTGCAGAGCAAGGATCGGACAGGAACAAGTAATCTAGTGACTGAGCAGCCTAAAGGCGGGGACTGAGACGCCTTACAAACCTGGGCCTCAGAGGCATAGAGTGAGACCAGTTTTGGCACACTGGGTAAGTGTTAGACACTTCAGGAGTGAACCCAGCGACAAGTGCTTTCCTGGGAAAGCTTCCGCTTAGCCAAAGTTAGCAGTTTAAAGTGCTTTTTACGTGGGTGGAGGAGAGATTTAGGCTCTCCACCTTGCCGGGTTTGAGAAATCAGCAGAGGCCTCTAGTCTCCAAACTCATATAGCTGCGTCAGCACTGTGATTAACATCTCATTCCCCAGAAGATCACCTGTTGCCCAGACAGTATCTAGCTAGATATATTATATTGCTTTGCTTTTTTTCCTTTTTGTGTTGTTGTTGTTAATTTCAACATTCCCTTTATAGATTTTTCTTTCCTTTTTTTTCATTTTCTTTCTTCATTTTTCTAGTTTAAATATAATTTTCCATTGTTGCCTTTTTCAACAATTAGAACTTCATTTTTGCTAGTGTTTCTACCCCTACTATTTGGTTTTCCCCCCAATTTTATCCTGTAAAGTTTTCTGTTTGCTTGTTTTGGTTTGATTTATAGCATTTTTGTCTTTCCTCTCTACTTGGCGGGGTGGGGGGGGTACTGTGTCTAAACAGTGTAGCAAAGAGCTGCTGTTCTCAAGGGAACCACCCAAACCAGCACCCCAGAGGTTGGAGGTTTTTAAGGTTGGGTCAAAGTATGCTACTGTACACCTATATTGCTCATGTCTCCCTCTTTCTGTGCCTCTCTTCTTTTTGTCAAAATTCCCTTTTACCCATCCCCTATTCTTTCTCTTTTCTTTCTCTCTTTTTTTCTTTCTTTTCTCCTTTCTTTCTCTTCAATCTTCTCATCCTTCTGGTCCTCTATCAAAAGGACTCATTGAAATGCTAGTCCAGAGGCACAGCAATGTAAAGAGCAAGAAGAAGTGAAAGGAAAATTAGGGCAAGGAAACAAATAAATGACTCATGAGGAAGCCTCAGTAGGAAAATCTTGGCAACATGTAAAACCAGTCCAGGTAACTCCCCGAAGGGACTGTGAGGTAGCTACTGCAGAGGATTCCACCTATAAAGAAATGTTAGAAATGACAGAAAGAAAATTTAGAATACAAATGATGAAAACAATGAAGGAAACTGCTGATAAAGTGGAAAATAACCAAAAGGAAATTCAAAAACAGAATCAAGTAAGAGATGAATGATATGAAGAATATAGAAAGGATATAACAGAGCTGAAAGAACTGAAGTAGTCAATTAGAGAACTTAAAGATGCAACAGAAAGCATCAACAACAGAATAGACCATGCAGAAGAAAGAATCTCAGAGGTAGAGGACAAAGCTCTTGAGGTAACTCAGATAGTTAAAGAGGCAGAAAAGAAGAGAGAAAGCAGAATGTTCACTGACAGAATTATGGAACTTTATGAAGCATTCAAACATATGAGTTATAGGTATCCTAGAAGGGGAAGAAGAATGCCCCAGGGGAATGGAAGCCATACTAGAGAATATTATAAATGGAAATTTCCCAAATATCACCAAAGATTCTGACACACTCTTTTCAAAGGGATATCGGACCCCAGGTCGTCTCAACTCTAACCAAGCTTCTCCAAGACACATTGTGATGAACCTGTCCAAAGTCAAGACAAAAGAAAAGATTATTCAAGTTGCCAGGAGTAAACGCAGGTTGACCTACAGGGGCAAATCCATCAGGGTGACTGCAGATTTCTCTAACGAAACTTTCCAAGCAAGAAGACAATGGTCATCTACCTTTAATCTACTTAAACAGAACAATTTCTAGCCCAGAATTCTATATCCTGCTAAGCTAAGCTTTAAAATTGACACAGAAATCAAATCATTTACTGATATACAAACATTGAGGAAATTCACCACAACAAGACCAGCTCTACAGGAAATATTTCAGCCTCTTCTACACACTGACCATCACAATGGATCAACAGCAAACTAAGAACTCAGAAATTAAAGGACAGAACCTAACTTCCACACTGATGCAAAATATAAAACTAAGCAATGGACTCTCACAAAATTAGATGAATAGAACACTACCACACTTATCAATTATCTCAATAAATGTTAATGACTTGAATTCCCCACTGAAGAGGCACAGATTGACTGACTGTATTAAAAAAAACAAGCCATCCATTTGCTGTCTGCAGGAAACACACCTAGCTTCAAAAGACAAAACTCCAAGTTAAGGGTTGGAAGACAATTTTTCAGGCAATTGAAATTTAGAAGAAAAGAGGAGTTGCAATCTTATTTTCAGATACATGTGGATTTAAAACAACTAAAGTCAAAAAAGACAAAGATGGTCACTTTATATTGGTCAAGGGAAAACTACAACAAGAATACATTTCAATTCTAAATATTTATGCACCCAATTTAAATCTTTCTAGATTCTTTAAAGAGACCTTACTCAGTCTGAGCAATATGATATCCTATAATACCATAATAACAGGGGTCTTTAACACTCCTTTTACAGAGCTGGACAGATCCTCTAAACAAAGATATAAGGATTTAAATGAGACCCTAGAACAGCTGTGCTTGATAGATGTATAATGGACACTCCATCCCAAAGATAAAGAATATACATTCTTCTCATCGCCCCATGGAATATCTCCAAAACTGACCATATCCTAGGACACAAAAAAAAACCTCAACAGAATCAAAAGAATTGAAATATTACCTTGTATCTTCTCAGACCATAAGGCACTAAAGGTAGAACTCAACTACAACAAAAATGTTCAATCCCACACAAAGGCATGGAAATTAAACAACCTTCTGTTGAATGACAGTTGGGTGCAGGAAGAAATAAAACAGGAAATCATTAACTTTCTTGAGCATAACAACAATGAACACACTAGCTACCAAAACCTGTGGGATACTGCAAAAGCAGTTTTCAGAGGAAAATTTATCACTTTAGATGCCTACATTTAAAAAACAGAAAGAGAGAGCATCAACAAACTCACAAGCCACCTTATAGAATTGGAAAAAGAAGAAGAATAGAGGAGAAGGAGAAGAAAAGAAATATCCAAAACGAAATCAGAGAGTAATGAAAGTGAAAACAAAAGAATCATTCAGAAAATGAATGAAACAAGGTGTTGGTTTTTTGAAAAAATGAATACAATAGATAAACCTTTGGTCAGACTGACTAGAAATAAAAAAGGAAAAACTCTGGTAAACTAAATCAGAAATGATAAAGGGGAAATTACAATTGATGCCACAGAGATACAAGAGATCATCTCTGAACTACGAGAAACTCTATGCCCAGAAAATTGACAATGTGAAGGAAATGGATCTATATTTGGAATCACACTCTCGCTAGACTTAGCCAGGAAGAAATAGAGCTCCTGAACAGACCAATTTCAAGCACTGAGATTAAAGAAACAATAAAAAAATCTTTCAAAAAAAATACCCTGGACCAATGGCTTCACACCAGAATTCTATCAGACCGTCAAAGAAGAGCTTATTCCCACACTGCAGACACTATTCCAAAAAATTGAGAAGGAAGGAATCTTCACCAACACATTGTAGGAAGCAAACATTACCCTGATACCCAAACAAGGAAAAGACCCAACTAAAAAGGAGAACTTCAGATCAATTTATATAGATGCGAAAATTTTCAACAAAATCCTAGCCAATAGATTACAGTTTATCATTAAAAAAGTCATACATCATGATTTAGTAGGTTCATCCCAGGGATGTAAGGCTGGTTTAACATACCCAAGTCCATAAACGTTATCCACTGTAATAATAGAAGCAAAAACAAAGACCATATGATCCCCTCAATAGATGCAGAAAAAGCATTTGATAAAATCCAGCATCCTTTTCTAATTAGAACACTGGCATATGTGGCACATTTCTGAAACTGATCAAAGCTATGTATGACAAACACACAGCTAATATTTTACTGAATGGAGTAAAACTGAAAGCTTTTCCTCTTAGAACTAGAACCAGACAATGTTGTCCTCTGTCACCATTACTATTCAACATAGTGCTGGAAGTTCTAGCCAATACAATTAGGCAAGACAAGGAAATAAAGGGCATCTAAATGGGACCAGAGGAGGTCAAAGTCTCCCTCTTTCCTGACAACATGATCTTATACTTAGAGAACCCCAAAGACTCAATCACAAGACTCCTGGAAGTCATCAAAAAATACAGTAATGTCTCAGGATATAAAATCAATGTACAGAATTCAGTAGCCTTTGTATACACCAATAACAGTCAAGATGAGAGGCTAGTTAAGGACACAGCTCCCTTCACTATAGCTTCAAAGAAAATGAAATACCTAGAATATACCTAACAAAGGAGGTGAAGGACCTCTATAAAGAAAATTATGAAATCCTAAGCAAGAGGATTAACAAAGGAGGATATTAGCAAATGGAAGAACATACCATGCTCAGGGCTGGGAATAATCAACATTGTTAAAATGTCTATACTTTCCAAAGCAATCTACCTATTCAATGCTATCCCTATTAAGATACCAACAACATACTTTCAAAACTTGGAAAATATGATTCTGCAGAAAAAACCTCATATAGCTAAGGCAGTTCTCAGTAATAAAAACAAAGCCAGGGGCATCACCATACCAGATTTTAGGCTGAGCTACAAAGCCATAGTGGACAAGACAGCATGTTACTGGCACTAAAATAGAGACAGACATTTGGAATTGAATGGAAAACCAGGAAATGAAACTAACATCTTACAACCACGTAATCTTCGATAAATCAAACAAGCATATACCTTGGGGGAAAGACTCCCTATTCAATAAATGGTGCTGGGAGAACTGGATATCCACATGTACAAGACTAAAACTGGACTCCCACCTATCTCCACTCACAAAAATTAATTCAAGATGGATAAAGAACTTAAATTTAAGGCAGAAAACGATAAAAATCCTCAAAGAAAGCATTGGAAAAACACTGGAAAATATTGGCCTGGGGAAAGACTTCATGAAGAATATTCCTGTGGCAACTGCCACAACAACAAAGATAAACAAATTGGACTTAATTAAACTGAAAAGCTTCTGTACAGCTAAGGAGATAATAACCAAAGCAAATCAACAACCTACACAATGGGAAAGGATATTTGTATATTTTGAATCAGACAAAAGCTTTATAACTAGGATCGATAGAGAACTCAAATTAATCCATATGAAAAAAAGGAACAATCATATACATCAATGGGTTAAAGACACAAATAGAAACTTCTCTAATGAAGATAGAAGAATGCTAAGAAACATATGAAAAAATGCTCATCATCCTTAATTATTAGAGAAATGCAAATCAAAACCATCCTGAGATACCATCTAACCCCAGTGAGAATGGCCCACATCACAAAATCTCAAAGTTGCAGATGTTGGCGTGGATGTGGAGAGAAGGGAACACTTTTATGCTGCCAGTGGGACCACAAACTAATACAATCTTTTAGGAAAGAAGTATGGAGAACCCTCAAAGAACACCTTTTGGGGGAAAGACACAATTGTAAGAGGGTCTTTACCTAACAAATGCAATCAGTGTAACTTGGTTTCTTGTACGCTCAATGAATCCCCAACAATTAAAAAAAATTTTTTTTAGTAATATACTAAGGACTTAAGGAATAAAACATCTTTCAAGTTTAAAAGATATAATTTAAGAACAATTTCTAAAAATGGAATTATATTTAATTACTAATTTATGGTTATACTATTAGCATAATGCCATTTTGCTTTCTTATCTAAAAAGAATAAAATTTAGAGACTTAAGATAAAGTATCTAAATACAGAATGTGACAGTAAACACAGGGAACTCGGGAGAAAGTCCAGGGTTTTTAGTCTGTCATGATAAATACATAAAGCAGTTGACCTGTGTTGTATGGAATCACTCATTGCCTCTATAAAATGTCATCAGTAAAGAGCTTTTTCAGGTAACATGATTTTAAAGGCTAACTTCCAATAAATTAGAGATCTTTAAAGTAAAAATCAAACAGAACCGAAACAATCATTATTTCAAAACAAAAACTAAAAACATGAAATAAATTAACAAGCCATGGCCTGAGAAATTCTTCTGATGAAGTTCACGTTGTGGATTATATTCTCATCTATATAATCCTTGCCTGATTTTGAAAATCTGTAGGAAAAAAGGAGGCAGAATTCTCTTGGTACAATCCCCTAAATTAGAAACATCAGTTGCCTTCTGTTACTTTTCAGCAACATAGCAGTCTGAAAATCGATGAAAAATAATAAACTGCGTTCCATTTGCCTGGAATATAGATGACCATCCCTTCACCTTCAGTCTATATTTATTTTTCTCTACTTTTAAAATCCACTTTTAGATACTTTTAGAATCCCTACTATTCTAATGATATGCCCAAGAACATTGTATGTATACGGAAACAATTTAGATGTCCTTACTTAGAATTTTTTTTTTCCTTAACTTTGGTGGAAGTTGTTAAAACTTTGTTTTCTTTTAGTCTGGGTGCACATTACTTAATTTCTTGCTCTACTAAAACTTTACGAAATGAGTTATCATAATTTCTGTAAAGCACTGTAAATAAAAACACAAACCTCTTTTGTCAGCCCGTATATCTAATTCTATAGTCAGCAAATCTGTCCCCTTCACATTGAAAATATGGTCTGAATTCAATTACTTCTCTGTATATCTGCTCCTGCTATCCTCACCCAGCTCATGGTCATGTCTTGTGTTAGCTAATGTCCTCATTTGCCTCCTTGCCTTCACTATTTCCACCTAGACCCTGATCTCTACATAGCTCTTGCTCCCAGTGCCACCTCCCAGCTCTCAATTCTCCATGGGTCCCATTGCACAGAATAAAATTCGGAAGTCCTTACCATGTCCCCTGGCTACCCACAGGCCTCATTTCCTCTTATTATTCCATCCTTTATGGGCCTCTTTTTTTTTTCTAAGACAGTCTCACTCTGTTGCCCTGGGTAGAGTGCTGTGGTGTCATAGCTCAGAACAACCTCAAACCTCAAACTCTTTGGCTCAAGAGATCCTCTTTTCTCAGTCTCCCAGGTAGCTGCAACTACAAGTGTCCAGCTAGTTTTTCTATTTTTTGTAGAGACAGGGTCTCACTCTTGCTCAAGCTGGTCTTAAACTCCTATTCCCAAGCAATCCACCTGCCTCAGCCTCCCAAATTATTAGGATAACAGGCATGAGGCACTGTGCCTGGCTTCCTTGCTGCTCTGTCCTGTCTCAGGGTTCTTATACTTGCTTTTCTCTCTGCCTTGAATACACAAACTGCTTTAGTGCTTGTTTATCCCAGAAATTGTAATGTAAGCTTGATACACCAAGGACCTTTTCTTCCTATTTTCCCACTTCCTGGTATAGTGCCCAGTACACCAGTGGCATGCAATAAAAGTTATTAAATGAATAAACAGTCTAATGAGAAAAATCAAGCTGACATTTTGGATTCTAGAGATGTTTCCAATAAGTAGAATAATGGTAAAGGGTAAAGAGAAATTTATATTTTCCTAACACTCATAATGTTTAAATGTACTGTAGAAATTGATGAGTGCAAACTAGCGCATGAAGATTTGAGATATAATGATGAAAGGAATGACGTGTCTCCTAAGTTATTGAGAAATCAGAGCAAAGATTTGAAGGATTAAAAATTAATCAAAGATGATAGATAAATGAGGCCATTTAATTCTTCAGAATATTATGTACTTTAATCAGACATTTTGCCCTTTTGCCTTTTAAATGTGTGTGAAGTACATTCTGTTATCTCCAGACATGATTATCTAATTTTTCTTTTTAAAAAATTACTTTTATAAATTATTTGTACTTCACCAAACTCTTTGTAATGGTGTTTAATTTTTTCAGACAGTGAATTTCCTATATTTTTCTACCATTAGAATATTATGTTTAAAGGATAAAATAAAATTGAAGAAGGGATTATTATTATATTTTCTATTAGAAAAACAAGTAAAATTTCTATGCTTTGGAAAAAAGTCTAGGAGTTTTGGTTAGATTATTCTCGGTTAATATTTTATCTTTAATTAATATAAAAGTATAATATTTTATTTTATTTTACTGGTCAATACATCATATTCTTCACAAAATTAATGATTGTTTTCTTTTTGATGTTAAGATACTCCAAGGAAAAATATAAAAATAAAAATCAGGAAAGGAGTTTAAAGGGATAAATTATTTATCTATCTATCGGGCTCAAAGGGTTAATGAGTAGAATGAGTTAAGTTCTATCCTTAACTGGGAAGGGCTTGCTTAATTGACAGGGAGATCCTAAAAGCCTTTGTTGCCCAGGTCACATGGCTTAGAGCACCACTGAAAGGCTGAAGGATTTGTCACTAGCTGGCTTCATGCCCTGGAGTAAATACTAAGCACATCTGAGGGATCAGTTTATTGTTAGGTTGTTGGACTCTTCCAGTCTTGTAGCTGCCAAAGGAAAAGCAAACAAAAGAACAAGACTTTGTGGGAAGGACATTTAATGTTTGCCTGAGACTACATTTGTTTTTTTAAACATAGTACTATGTCAAACTATGCAAGATGACTATCTGCTGAGCCCCTTTAAAATTCTTAGCTCCATTTAACTTTTATAACAATTTTATGATATGTATTTTCATTATCCTTGTTTTACTGATGAGAAAAATAAAATACAGGGAGGTTAAACAGTTTGTTGAGGATCACATAGAAAGTCGTAGTTGAAGAAGCAGGGATTATAACTAGGGATTTGTTAACTGAAAAATCAGATTTTGTAAAATATTTTAAAGAGGTTTATATGAGCCAAATATGAGTGACCACAGCTAGGGGAAACACAGTCTCCAGGGGTCCTGAGAAAGTGTGTTTGAGGTGGTCAGGTTACAGTTTGGTTTTATACTTTTTAGGGAGACAGGAATTGCAGGTAAAATCATAAATCAGTACGAGGAAGGTATATATTGGTTGCAGGACATGAAAAAGCAGGGCTTACAAATCCTAGATGGGTTTAGGGACTCTTTAGTTGGCTATTGGTTGAGAGTGTTAAGCTTTGTCTAAAATTTGGAATCAGTAGGAAGGAATATTTATGCTAAGTGTATCTGTCATGTGATACCATGCCAGCAAAAAGCAGACCTATTTAACTAGATTTTATGGATTGTAAGGCATGATTTAACCCTTCCCAAGCATGGCCTTAGGTCTTGCTTATAATTTGGTATCTTATTGCCATAGAGTACCTGTTTTGTCAGTCTTAATGATCTTTGTTTTAACATTAATGCCGGTCAGTTGTAAACTTCAAAAAGAAGGGCACATAATGAACCATGTCTGACCTCCTTTCCTGTCATGGCTGGGAACTCACTTTCTCAGGTTCTTCTGGGGTCCCCTTGGCCAACAGGCAGTCCATTCAGCCAGTTGGCTGGAGGCAGGAGGGGGGCATATGATTTTATGTTTAGGTTACAGATTCATCTCTAGATCTATGCTCTTAACATAAGTACTACTCTTCACTGCCTCTCACACTGAACTTAAACAGCGGTTCTCCAACATTACGAGCAGCAGAATCATATTGGAATCCGACAGGAATCAAATGCATAACTCTGAAAGGAGTTTGTGCCTGTCTTCAGGTAATGATAATCCAAAGAACTTGTCCTGCCACAGCGGCTGCAGTTTAGCACCTTTGTTCCCAGTACAGTTATCACCATGTGTTTGTTGAGAGCCACATGCCAGGCATTGAGCTGGAGGCTGGGTGAACAGGAAGTCATGGCCCATACCCTCAAAAGGTTTTCAGTTCACAGATGAGACAGATATTAAAGATAAACAGACACAGGAGATAGAAATCTAGATTTGTAAATAAAATATTTCAATTTTTAAGCTATGAGAACTAATTTTAAAACATACATGTGAACTAAATGGGATATGGCTCAAACTCTTGAGTCTAGAATGAGTTTGCAATCTCCAACCTACTTAGACTTGTTGTAAATGAGCCACAGGTTAGAAGTTTCTAGCTCTGCATTGGTCTTTCTCTCTCTTTTTCTTTTTTAAACGCAGGCTATGAATCAGATTCAATTTAGGAAAAACACAGACACAAATTTTGTGCTGGGAATGACAAACCACAACTGTCATCCATTAAGTCAGGACTGAAAAAAAAAATCTGGCTCAAAAAATAACCACGTTGTGCTCAATGATCTTTTTGCTATAAACAAAGGGCACAAATTTGTATGTGTATAATGTATTTATTATTAATAAAATGATGCTTTACAGATTTTACATAGTGGGTTCTGTGTGAGAGTTTGTTGAGGAAAAGGAAAAAAGATTTCATTAAAAAAATTGAAAACAAGTAGACTAGATGAATGTACTCAAGGCTTGTGATTGAAAAACTGATTATCAGAAGGCCTGAAGTGTAAAATTGTCAGAAAAGCTAGTTTGTCAGTGGTTCCTTATCTATGTTTGGACTGTTCTCTTTGTTAAGACTGGTGCAAAGGAGAGATTAGAGCTTCATTACTTTACAGAAAGGCAACAAGTAAATGTGACACTGTGTCTTCAGGCAAATATCGATACCAGGGAAATCAGACCTACATTGAGGGGTGGCAATTATAAAATTGGAGACCATAGTCCAACATTTAACAGATTTTTAGCAAACCAAATTTTAAAAGGAAATCAATATGCACAAATGTATTCATGATCTATGCGTGTGACTTAATAATAATAATAAAAAAAGGAAATCAAAGACATTAAAGAGCAACCAACCCTCCAAAGCTCCAGTCTTTAAGGAATCAAATTGTTTTTGTTTTTGTGTTCCCTTTGAGGCATTATTCATATGCAAAACAATTTTTACAATGCAGAAATGCTGGTAGTAATGCTGTGATGCCTGTAGTTAGAGATTAGGTTCCTTTTCTTTCAGATCATAAGCAGTAATGATCCTGCTTGGCTAGTTGTAAGGAGGATTCTTTGATGGGCAGGATAAAGTGGGATATGAGCTTGCATTGCCACTCCGGTGGCCCTGTGCCCTGGTGCTCCAACCGTGCTACCTTCTCCTCTTTACCTGAACCTCAGGGCTGTTCTATGCTGCTTTGAACATGTTTACGTTGCCTCTATCTTATGGAAAGTTCTTTCAGGCCAGCATTTCATTTCTTCCAGGAAGCCTTTCCCACTCCTGAGGTCGAATCACGTTCTCCTTGTTATCTCTTTACAGTTTGTATATTGCCTGTAGCACTTCACAGAATGTGTTTAACTTCTACCCCAATCTTTGTGACAATTGGGTCCCAGAGAGGTTTATGTGTCTCTCCTGTACCTATCCCAGGCCAGGTACAAAGGAAGCACCATCTCCAAGGATGTCAGAGCCCATTTGAAAAATGGTCACAAAATTCTTACATAGCGTACCTACTATGTGTCGGGCATTGTTCTGGGTACAGACGATTCACTAAACGAAACATCACCCCCATCCTTATATAATTCAGAGGAGACAGGAAATAAACCCATGAACATTTAATATATCAGAAGCGGGTAACTGCTATAAAAACCCCAAACAGCCACTGAGTAAGGAATACAAGTTATGCGGGGAACTATTTTAGACGGGCTTATCAAAACTTCCTCTCTAGAAGACCTTTCCGTGCGCTCTGAATGCACTGAGGCGTGATTTAGCGTGCACTAAATCGCACACTAAGCTCGGGTGTTCTGGAGAGGGGCAGCAGCAAGAGCAATCGCTGGGAGGTGGAGGCGTCTGCGAGACCTCTGAGAAATGGCGAGCGAGGCGGCCAGTGAGGGAGAGGGGAGGGAATGAGGTCAGGGAGGGAGGTGGGGCTCAGAGTGTGTGGGGCCCTGGAGGCCAAGATCAGGAGTGTGGACTTTGTTCCCAGTGTGTCATCAGCCTTTGTGGGGTTTTGCACAGGGAAGGCAGGTGAAGTGATGTAATTTATTATCATAGCTTTACTGAGGAGCAGCAGAAGCTGGGAGACTTAAAAACGTTTACTCCTTATGTTGTTCGTAAGTGGCTGTGTTAGTCATTCATTGATTCTCTCATTATTCATTCATTCAACAAAAATGCATTGCATGTTTACTATGAATTCTTCTCGGTATGGTGGATATAGCCATTAATATAAAATCCTTGCTTTCATGAAACTCATAGCCTTTGAGGGAGATCCCTCAGCCCCCAGTAAGATTTTAGATTATGCAGCTTCTTGGACTTTGGTCCTCTCTCATGAAGGCCTGAAGCTGGACTGGGAAACTCATGACAGAACAGTAGAAGTTGCTGCTGTTCTCGTTGCCAGATGAGCGTCTCTGCAGGACTCAAAAGAATCATCTTTTATTCTAGAAGCCCAGGTCTTTTGGCAATTGGGCAATAGAAATCTACTGGAAGCTGCTACAGCTGTGGCCACCTGGCCTCAGAGTTCCTTGCAGGAGTTGCTGTAAACCATGGAGACTCTGGATGTTCCTCACATCAGAGTACTAGTGTTAATTTGATGAAACAAAAGCAGGCTTAAGAAGTAGCTAGACTTCATGAAAGACCTTTTTAATCTCTTTAAGATAGCTACCACATGGGAATGATTAGCTGTTGTAGAATTTGGATGAGTTCAAGGGCTTTACTCAGGAAAGACATGTGGCATACTCAGCACTGGGAATAGTTGCTTGCTTATAAGCCATTGAGTTTCACTCTGACTCTGGTGGGCTATTCTGCAGCAGAGATCTCCCTTGCCCCCACCAAGGGCCAGGAGACATCCAAGAGGAGAATTTCCCAAAGGAAACTTGTGTCCTATGGTTGCAAAGTTTAGAATGGTACAATTTTCTCTTTAATGATTCAGTTTAGAAATGGATTAAAATAATTTTCTTTATTTTCAAAAGATGTGGCAGCATATGTTGTTCTGCGATATATTTATTGCAAAGACTCTGATTTAGCCTTGGGAAGGTGAGTGATTGGTTCTTATATCAAAAGCTAGGAAAATTTAGATAACCATCTTAAAATGGATATGATTAATTGTGTAAGTTCTTAATAAATATTTCTTCAGAGTAAATGAATAAATATTAAAGGCCATAGCACAATGCTTGGTACCTTGGTAGATACTCAATTACTTATTGTTAAACTGTTGTGCGACTTAAGGAATTAATTTGGACTTATATACATATTGACTTCATTATAATGATAACAAGTTCACAGAGTTCATGACAGAAAATTGTATGAGGTTTACATACGATAAGGAGGTACTTTGTGGATTGATAGAGTGTTTTCTATTTGGCTATTGTAAACTAAATAATTTCCACTTAATTTTTATATGTTTTGGGAGTTGAAATTCATTCTGGTTTGTCTATCCCAAATTCATCATTGGAAGATGTTGCAATTTTTTGGTGTTTATTTGTGGTACAGGGTGACCTAGCTCATTTTTCAATTTGTGTTATATTAATAGATCTTTGGTCAGTGATCTCTTCATTGTCATAGGCTGATTCCTTCTCTATGTTCCTGAAGACTTTTAGAATACATTGCTGACTATGCAATGTGTGTGTGTGTGTTTGCACATGTGTGTGTACACATGCATTTCTAAGCCTTCCCTAATCACCTTAGTTAGAACTCATTTCTCCTTTCTCTAAGCTTTATTCCCAACACTAATGATTCAGCAATTAAGAAAACCTTGTTTTACAATCATTCATATCCCATGTCTAAAATCATTGAGCTCGTTGAAAGAGCAGAAGCACTATATGTACAAGTTTCTGTCTTGATGATGCACAGTAGATATTCAAAGAGTATTTGTTGCCTGGATGCACACGTTTGTGCGCGTGTTTGTTTGTATATGCATGCATTCATAAAATCATTTCATCTCGTTTCTATAGATGATGTCTCCAATCTATGAATACAGCTGTGTTTGAAGAGATTGCCACTTATATCCTTAGTAGCAGCAATCCTTTTCCATTGTGTATATGAAGTGAATGTTCGGTTTAGGGACTGCAAGTATTTGAAGAGACTGAGAATTTGTATCTTAAATTCATAGTTGGCCTTTTGAAGAACCTTAGCTCAAAAAAGAGTAGTCACATTCCTTATAGTGTAATACCAGGTGTTCTGCTAGCTGCTGCTGTTTCTCAGCAGTTCACAGCCATGTCACATTTTTAAAGAGCTGTATTATGCCACATCCTTGAAGGGCTTCTTCTGCCCTTCGTGTTTGGGGATTTATCCAAGCCTGCCAACTGACAAGCTTGTAGCTTCTCTGCCTGCCAGTTTTCCATATGTTTCACACAAGACTACAATAATGACGGGGTAATGAATCAGTGCTCCCTTTTTGCATGTGTGCAAAGATCTAATTGCGGGATACACATTTTATAACTTAAGTTTATTAGCACTTTTTTCTTAACCTCTCTGAACATAGGATATACACAGATGCGCTGACTTACATAGTGGTCATTTGTGCCCCTAAACAAATGACTTACGCTCTAATTTAGTTTGCTTGTGTATAAAGTAGTAAAAATAATTCTATCTGCTTTATGATACAGTAGTGAGAATTGTAGTGTAGGACAGGCATATAGTGGATGATCAGTAGATATTAAACAATAATGATCAAGAAATGCCGTGAGATTAGAATGGATATCTGTAAATCTAGCCTAGTTCCTGGTATAGTCTATAATAGACTGATAGTAGCTAAAATAATAATGTGTTTATGATGATACTTATGATAAAAATAATAGCAACTATAACTTGGTTATTGTAAGAAAATATTCATCAAACATCTCAAAAAGACAGAATTGACTTTAGCAATAGATGCTGTTCTCACTGCCTCATGTTTTCATTTACAAAGTGAATTTTTGTTTTGCATATCTGACCTAGAAGACAATCTGGTCAAAGATATTCCACTAATTTCCTACTCACTTCAATTAAGAAGGTGTTATTTCTTTACTCTCACCCAAACCTGGTATGTTTTCCCTTACTTTTAAGCCTATTCTTATTAAATGTCCAACTGTTTGTATTCTTATTCATTGCCTGAGAATCATCTTAAGACTCTCTCTCCCATGTTGTTACAGAACCATAACATAACTGTCTAGATCTGATACATTGTAGATGAAGAAATAAAAGTCTAGAGAGCTACTACCTGCCCAACATCTTATGGGTAGTCAGTCAGAGTGGAACTGAGGCTTAGATTTCCATTTTTATTGGACTGTACAGCTTCTTCAGATATAGGATCTGAGATCCATGTTTTCTGCATGCATGATTATGTTGGGGTTGTCCCTCTCCAGACTACACTTCATTGTTTTTATCCTGCATTGAAGGACTGCTTTATAGATCTATTCTCCCAAGTGAAGGTAATGAATTTTTTTTTGATGGAGACTTTATCTCAGATTTCTTTTCTAAATCTCCAGCATAGAATTTTGTACTTATGTGTGACTCAGTGATTTATTTGCCTTTTGAACTAATTTTAATTAAAATGTAAGGGTGTCACACAGCTCCAACGGCTGTACTATTTTTGCTGAGTTTCTTTCTTTCTTTCTTTTTTTTTTTTTCTAAATTTGGTTTTCTGCTTCTTGTGAAAGAGTATATCTCTGAATATCTGCTGACCAAGTGGTTGATTTTCTCAGGGAAATTTCCAATGAGAATCGCTGATGTCCTGAATAGTATCTCAAGTGTAGACGGGCAAGTAGGCTCAGATTTCTTCAAGTTTATAATGAGTGGTATAGTACTGCTTCAAAACTTCCAGGTACATAAGATAAACTGTAACATGTTTTGAGTATACACTTTAGGAACATTATCAAACAACAGAAGATGAAAGCTTCTGGACAATGTTCATAGATTACAAAGTTATGCCAGGGAATTTAAATCTACTTTGATTACATCTCTCATTGCAAATAGATTCAGTTGAATGTTCAATATCTACCTATTGAGTGACTATCATATGCCAAGGGTTGTGCCAGGCACTGTGAGATACATTATCTAATTTGTTTCTCATGAGAAATCTGTGAAGTGAATATTATTATTTGCATTATGTCAATTCCTAAATTGGGAAATGGAGAGGCCATGTGATCAGCTCAAGACACACAGGTAGGACATAGCATAGCTATGATTTACACAAAATCTGATGGATCCATTACCTTTTTCACTACCTCTACAGCTTTCCAATAAGCTTTATTTGTTTTTCTTAAATTTCAGATGAATATAAGGGCACAAATGATTAGGGTACAATGTTTGCCTTTGTTAGGTAAAGTCCCTGTTGTAGTTGGGTCCTGCCCCCAGGAGGTGTGCTCAGTAGGTGGGACCACACGAAACTCCTCCCTCCTTCCCTCTCATGATCCCTCCTCTCTCATCCAATAAGCTTTAAAAAATCTTTTAAATATTTTTACATACAAGACATGTGTTGAATTTAATTTTATTAGCATTGCTCCATCTTCATGAATTTAGATAATTTAAAAAATCAGATTCCCATTTCCTCATCTCTCTCTTAAGTATAATATTAGAATGTAGGTTACATAGAACGTTTAGGATACTCTAAGAATTTTTGTTCTGTCAATGATTTGAAAATTTAGTAGATTTTCAGACCAGACATAAATTGTACATACAAGTTTATGATGATGAAATTAAAAATGGCTTAAAAAGGTACGACTAACTATACCAAATTCTATATTATATAATTAACTCTGATTATTACTCTTTTGGGTGTTTGGACACTATCACTATGTGTTATTATTACTTATGCTATTGTTTGATTAGACAAACCCAGAATTCGCTAATAACGTGATTGTAAAAATCTTCTCGTAACAATATTTACAACAGGCTTGTTTATATTTGAAATTTTAGTTAGTAGTGATGGTGAATCTCTGTAAAGAAAGAACACCACTAAAATTTTATTTTTAATTAATTACAGAATTTTGGGCTAATATTTTGCCTGTTAGCCTGCCTCAGTGGCTGTCTTTTGAGCACTATGATGGAGCGTTAAGAGTCAGAGGTAAGAATCGTCCTTTTAATAGAGAGATGAGTTGCTGTTGAGTGGGAAATAGTTGAATTTCCAGTCCAAACTCAAACATAATCCATGGTATATCTTCATGCTTTTATTATACTTCTGGGACAGTGAAGTAGAGCAAGGATAAGGAACACTGGAATTGCTGCAGGTGTGTGTGGACTGAAGCGCTTTATCTCACAAACCAGCTGCTGGGGGTTTCTAAGAAAAGGCAATTTTTCTATTAGCATCATTGTTCAAAAGACAAATACACTAATTAGATTTTAAGCGTTGCTACCTGAGAAAGCGTAAGCTTCTTTAATATGATTTTGTAAGTAGACTCTCCCCACCATTGTCATCCGTGACCTAAATCCAGAATGTCAAAAAAAGGCTACCAGGATACTGAAGAACTGTGTGTAACCGTTCCCACTGCAGCAGATATTCTGCATTTAGAATCAAAGTACATTTAGCTGAAAAGAAACATAATTTTGCTGGTTATAGGGGTTCCCAGTCAAAAAAATAACCAATGCTTTTACAAACTTAATAAAAGTTTCTTCAAAGTACATTTTTTTTTTTTTTGACATTGAATTCTACTAGTAGTGTTCTGCCTACTGGGAAAAACTATTATCAGGAGACCAATTTTATCTACTTCTTTTGATGTGGACATAATTATTTCTGAATGTAAAATTGACTCCTAAGTAAGAAAAAAAAAATTAGAAGTGATTGCAACATGACGTTATGCATTTGTTTAAACCCATAGAACTGCACAGCACAGAGAATGAACCCTACTGTACACTATGAATTTTAGTTAATACATTATCAACATATGGTTCATCAATTGTAACAAACTTACCACACTACTGCATGATGTTAATTGGGGAAACTGTGGGAGGAGGGCAGGATATATGGGAATTCTCTGTACTTTTCTGCTCAATTTTTCTGTAAACCAAAAATTGCACTGAAAATAAAATCTATTAGTTCAGAAGAAAAGTAAATGCAGAGGTAGATCTTTTTCTCTTATTTGAAGTTAAAAGGCTGAAAAATTTACTTTTATTAGGAATATTTGTTTATTTGTTTATATAGGCAGAGTCTCACTCTGTCATCCTTGGTAGAGTGCTCTGGCCTTGCTGCTCACAGCAACCTCAAACTCTAGGGCTTGTCCAATCCTTTTGCCTCAACCTCCTGAGTAGCTGGGACTACAGATGCCCACCACAACACCTGGCTATTTCTTAGATACTGAGCTTCAAACTTATGAGCTCAGGAGATCTACCTGCCTTAGCCTCCCAAAGTCTTAGGATTACAGGCTTAAGCCACTGTGTCCAGCCAACAATTAGTATTTTAAATTCACTATAGTGAAAATCGTTATGGCCACGGTAAGCTGTTGGCCATGTGTTTCCCATTCTAACAGAATTATAAAAGATATTTATTAAAGTTACATCTGAGAAATAATTTTGAGAAATTTAAATAGCATATGATTTTCCAAATGGGAGATGTTGTGTGCGACATTTCTGAAACTTTTAAACTATGGGATAGTTTTACCAAGGACCAGTATTCTCCAAAGAGAACACACTCAGAGAAATGTTATATTCTAACAGCATTATGATACCCTGGTCTCTGTTCAGGTTGTGTAAATTTTTCATCTTTTATGAATACCAGCATGAAAGGTACATGACTGATTCTCTGAGGGAAAGTCTTCTTACCTCTCTGGGATGTGATAGCCAACATATTCTCAAAGATTTGATGATAACCCTCCATAAAGCCCTCATATTCAATTGCTCACGAAGTTCTATTTATTTGAGTCCTATTCCCAGGACCTCCCTCAATCCCAGACAAATTTTGCTTGCTTGTAGCAAACCTTTTGCATCCTCTTGCCACCATTCAAATTTATGGCATAATAACCTAATGGTTCAGAGTACAGCTATGTGACACTCTTCTTTAGTGACATCACTATTATAAAGAACTCATGATTTCCTTTGCAACCTTTTATTTTACAGCTGGGAGCTCTTACCTTTCATCTGAGGGGTAAATTCCATTCTGGATTCTAGGATAGGGCAACCTCCTTCACTATTTAGTAGTTGCCTGGGGTTGAAAGATGCCTGGGAAATAGGACATGAAGTCTTAGAAACTGAAAAGTGCCTGCCAAATGGAGACAGGTTAGACACCCTACTCCTGAGACAAATTTTGACAGGAGATCTTAAAGTGCCTAGTCAATGGGGACAAGTTAGATACTCAACTTTGGAACAAATTTTGATAGGAAATCTTAGAGCATTACCTGGTTTTATTGTTAGCCCCATTAACACACTCAGGAATTGGATTCAGAAACCATTCTTTGCACTTTCATATCCTCACACTGAATGATTGTCCCTACAGCAGAATCCAGGATTCTGCTTATTGCCAGGCTTCTCTGAAAACCTGTTTTTTATTTTTATTTATCTATTTTTTATTAAATCATAGCTGTGTGCATTAATGCAATCATGGGGTACAATATGCTTGTTTTATATACACTTTGAAATATTTTCATCAAACTGGTTAACATAGACTTCATGGCATTTTCTTAGTTATTGTGTTAAGACATTTATATTCTAACTTAGTAAATTTCACATGTACCCTTGTAAGATGCACCATAGGTGTGGTCCCACCAATTACCCTCCCTCCACCCCTCCCTTCCCTTCCCTCTCCCTTTTTCCCTTCCCCCTTCTTCTTCTTGAGCTATAATTCATGAAAGCTATAAATTGATTTCATAGTAGGGCTGAGTACATGGGATGCTTTTTCTTCCATTCTTGAGATACTTTGCTAAGAAGAATATGTTCCAGCTCCATCCATGTAAACATGAAAGAGGAAAGGGCTCCATCCTTCTTTAAGGCTGCATAATATTCCATGGTGTATATATACCACAATTTATTAATCTATTCGTGGGTCGATGGGCACTTGGGCTTCTTCCATGACTTAGTCTGTTTTTAAAATGTTTTTATTCTCACCATCAGTTTGTTATGGAAGTCTCCATCAATTGTCTAACTTACCTGTGAGGATTTGTTAGGATAAGATCTTGG
>CAUYRH010075618.1:0-15102 GCA_963574655.1 Perodicticus potto | reverse complement strand
ACCTGCACTTGAATGTTCATCACAGCACAATTCATTTCAAAGATGTGGAATCTTTGGGCCCTAAAGGCCCATCAATTCATGAGCAGATAATGAAAATGTGCTGTGTATGTATATGTGTGTATATATACATAAATATGTTTGTACATATATTTATATAAAATTAATATATGTAAATATATGTGTATGTAAATAGAGACACAAATATAGAATCAATCCAATACATAGACACACATTCATACCAGAACAAGGAAATAGTGACTTTTGCAGCAACTTGGATGGAACTAAAGACCATTATCCAAAGTGAAGTATCTGAGGAATGGGGGAAGAAAACACATATCATACACATGTTCTCACTAACGACTAGGAGTCAAATGATGGGCAGACACAGGTACAAAGATGTGTAAAGGACATTGGAAACCACGAAGAGTGGAGGATGTGAAGGTGTGAGGGATGAAAACTTCCCTATTGGGTGCAATGGACTCTATCCTGGTGATGGCAAATTCAAAACATTGTATGAGGTATCTGTGTAACAAGAATAACAATAAACAACTCTTAAGTGCAGTTACACTTGCTGCATTTCTTGGCTTTGTATTTTTCGAAAAGATACCATTTATTTCAAAAAATGTTGATAACATTCATTTTTAATTTTTTTCTAAGTTTATCGGAATGCAAATAAGTTTGCTCATCCCTGTTGCATGACATCTTCAGCCAAAGGCCAGTTTCTCGGATCCTGGGATGGACAGGGAGCTCTGGACTTCCAGAAACTGGGACAGTAGGTCCATTAGCCCTTGCTCAATCCAGGCTGAATCCGTGTTCTGACACATATTGAACAACGATGTGGAAAAATGGCTCTGGCTGGAATTACTGATGCGGGGCGATGTTTCCAGATGAGCTCTCTCTCATGTTCAATTTCTGATTAGAGAAGTCTCATTTATTGGCGACTATGGGATAAGAGCAAGGATTTTTTATATAGCTCAGGGAAGAAATTTTATCATTCATTCTGCATCTTGTCTCTGACTTGAGGAATCTGATTTTCCCAAAATAGCAAGAACTATGCCTTGTGTTTCAACTTTTCACATTTCTGTACTACTAACTTCTTTCAATGAATCATTAAGGTTTTCCATTGAGGTAGATATTATTATTATCCTTATTGTGTAGATGTGGGGGCTGAGGCTCAGAAATTAACTTGCACAAGGTCACCCAGCTTGAATGTGGCAGAAAGGACTTCTTGCAAATATAGTTTTCCTGCTGCTAAACCGTGAGCTCTTTCCTGGATTCCCCCCTCAACTTCTCCCCTCCCCACCTGTTTCTTTTAGAATTCCTTGTATGTTACCCCTTTAAAAGAAGCTCCTGAGTAAAGAGCTTCTCTCTGCTGCAGCTTCTAACTTGACTGTCAGAAGTAAATGCTGTTTTCTTAGATATTGTGAGAGCTCCCACCCACTGGCTGAGCTGAGGAGTTGGAGGAACCATTTTCCTGGCTTAACTAGATTGTATCATCATAACACACACTTGCTAATTCGCCTCCAGAGTCCCCTAACAACCAGCTTAGTGGAACACAGGGGCTGCCTTCCTTTTATCTTTTTAATTTTTATAAAGCTAAATGCATAAACTAAAGGAGAGAACCAAACGCAGATCTGCTTTTGAAATGCCTCCCTGTCTCTCCTGGCTTGGTCGTTTCTGGAAATTCTCAGCTAAGGCAGAGTCTAGATGTCTTACCAGAGATAACTAATTAAAATAATAACTTGAAATATCAAAGATGCAAGGTTGGAGCTGGGTGCCATGAGTCTGAGACCATGGCATATTTAGCCTCCTGCTGGCCTCCACCGTCCACCCCTTCCGATGGCAAGACTTGCACTTGACTTTATGGTCCTCTCATACCCTTAGGACACACTTTTCTGTCATCCCAAAGACACGGCCCACAGTTTTAGTCCCTCTGGCTCTCCTACTCTCTCCTTGCTGCTACCCCCTCACTTCCTTCTGTTTCCTTCTGTTTCTGTCCTTCTCTCCTCCTATGAAAGTTTGCAAAAATGGCCATAATTCCTTACTCTCCCCTGTACTTTTCAGCCTTCTCCATTGAAAGGAAGAATCTATCTCCTTCCCCTTGAATCTGGGATGTCCTCTGACTTTTTCTGATGACAGAATATGGCAAAAGTGACCTTGTACCAGCTCTGAGGCCAGGCATGAAGAGGCTTGCATGTTTCTGTTCATTGTCTTGGAACTGGGCTGAGCCAAAGTGTCAACACCTCTAGCCTGTCCAGCTGGATGAGGATACTGCATGGCCCTATCGCCTCTGGCACCCTAGTTGAGCCAGTCGGCTCCTGAAAGCAGAGCTATTAATTGACTGGGAGTTGACTACAGATCCAGGAATGTACCCAGCCAAGACTAGGAAAACCATCTAACTGGGCCAAAAGTGATTGTCAACCTGAAGAACTGTAAGCCAGCTGAATGGTGTTATCTAAAGCTGCCAAGTTTAAATGTTGTTTCTTAAGCAGCAATAGCTAAACTGATGCACCTCCCTTTCCTACTTTTCCAAATCCTCTTTGAGAGCCAATTGACACAAATTGGCTTGGCTTTCTAGCTCTGAGAGACCCCAGAAGCCACAACTATGGCAGCAAGAGAGCTGCTTCTTTGCCTATTTTTTCTTTAGCCACAGGGTCCAAAGGGAGGGCTGCTATCCTCTTACTGACCCCATCCCCAGTCCAGGCCAGAGATGAGCATGTGGCTTAGTCTGGATGAAATCAAAGTGCTTTACTCCAAAACAACAAATATTAGTCTAAAGGGGAGTAGGGGACAGGAACCAGATGAGGGCAATCAGAGTCCTTCCCGAGACTTTACAACTGGAGAACTGAAGGCAAGTAGAAGTTTTTCTCCAAACTTGAAAGAAGATGGTGACACTGTTAGCCTGGAATACCATTGCCCAACTTCCCTGGCAAAGAGAGAAACTAATAGAGGAGAATGGAGCCGGAAGACAGAGAGGGGTTGGTTCAGGAGAAGACAACACTACTGCTGAGTTATGAGTCCCTGGTGTCATCTATCCTTTACCTTGTTGTGGCTTGAGGGTGTGAACCAAGAATATCTTCTATTTGTCTAAGTTGGTTTCAGTTGGGGGACTCAGACTTAGAACCAAGTTTGAGTCTTTAGTAAAACCTTGTTGCAATCTTTCCCAAGTCTTGGGACCTACAGAAAGGTCAAGTTTCCTGTGGTCTCAGCCCAGTCTAGCCTCATTTGAATAAAGCTGGAAACTCCTAACATCAAATACATTTCTCTGATGCCTCTTTCCTTTCTATTCATTCAAAATATACTGGCTGTGGTGGGTAAGAGCTGGGCTGTGTGTTTGAGTCATACAGACAAACCACATAGGCTCTTGCCCTTCGGGAGGTCATGGACAAGTAAGGCTAGACATGAGCAGCTGGCCAATAGTCTTTGGCATTGTAAGTACTGTGATAGAGAGTTGCATTAGGTGCTGTGATAATGCAGAGAGGTCCCAGCATCCAGATGCAAGGTGGGAGAGAGGAGCCACTTAGGGAGGGTCTCTTGGCGGAGTTGCGGAGTTGTTGTGTTAAGAATGGCAGCTAATGTCAACCATCCTGGGTAAGGCAGAAGGCAAAGGGAAAGGGACTGTCTCTGGAGAGGGGATGTTATGTGGCGGTATGCAGAGAGTCTAGGGACCTGCCGTGGGTTGAGGTGACAGATCAGAGGTTGGGGATAAAAGGAGAGGAAGATAGAAAGGTTTTACAGGATCATGGATCATGCTATCAAGGTTGGGCCCCTCTTTTTTTTTTTTTTTTTTTTTGGCTGAGAGCAACAAGGAGTTGTAGAAAGATTGCAATTGTGGAATCAGCTCATCAGATATATACTTCAGGAAGAGAGGTTTAGCATCAGCACAAAGAACAGATTAGAGCAGGGAGAGTCCGGGCAGGACTTCCTAGTAATCTACGAAGAAGATAATGAAGATCTGAGCGATTCAAGGCTGCAACCTTGGGCTTTAGAGATGGAAGAGAAAAGAAGATTAGAGAGATATTAAAGAGGCAGAAGCCACAGGAATTGGAGATTGTTGGGAAGTGGGGAGGGGGAAATCTCTTTCTCAAGTTTCTTTTTTTAGCCCTGAACTGAAGCACAAGTAATCAGTATTAAGGCTTTGGGGATCCAAATTCAACAAACTCCTTGATGAAAGAAATCTTTGAAAAATTATAGTGAGAGAATCTCAGTCCCTTGTGTCCTGGGTGACTTAGTAGTTATCACCTCCTACTTTTGTCTCCTCATCTCTAAGACTACCCAAAGCTTAGCCTCTTGCCCCAGCTGGTGAACAAATCAATGTGTTTCTTATAGTCAAGACCCGGCATCCTCAAACTTTTTAAACAGGGGGCCAATTCACTGTCCCTCAGACCGTTGGAGGGCCAGACTATAGTTTAAAAAAAACAAACAAACTATGAACAAATTCCTATGCACACTGCATATATCTTATTTTGAAGTAAAAAACAAAACAGGAACAAATACAATTCACACCAACGCATTGTGGCCCACAGGCTGTAGTTTGAGGATCCCTGGTCAAGACCATTGGGCTCTGATTGCTACATTTCCCTTCTGTCCAGGACCTGCATGTCTCCCGCCTTGGCTGGCTGGGTTTCTCTCTGATGCCTTCAAACAGCTGCTCATGTGGTTGTTATATTACATTTATAGTTGTTCTTGGCAAGAGGGTTGATCTGACACAAGCTACTCCAACTTGGATGAAATTGGGAGTTCCAACCTCAATTGCATTTAACAACATATTAAATGTCTACTTTAGTGTGATAAACATTTCTTTGGGGGATATGAGTGAAAATATTAAATAAGCACCTAAAATTGCCAGGTAGTTTGATAGGTGCTTTATATAAAATATGAGTGGTGTTCTTTTAGTAGTCAAATGCAATGGCTCTCAAGAAAGACTGTCTCAGTTTAAATTCTATTGCTTAAACTTTGGCAACTTCTTTAACTGTTATCTGCCTCAGGGTCTTCATTTATAAGATAAAGGTGAAATGTACCTATCTCCTGGGACTACTGTGAGAAACAGATGGCATCATCTGTAAAGCTCCTGGCGCAGTGTCTTGCTCATATTAAACACCTAGGAAATGATGGTGTGTGTTATTACCTTGTTTACATGGCACCAGAAATAGTTATCACTGATCCTACTTGGCAAATGGTGAGAATGAAGCTGAAAGAAGAAAATGTGAGTGTAAGTGAGCAACGTGTGAGTGTGAGTTTGTGTTTGTGAGGGGTGAGGAGTGAATGATATGACCAGAAAAATAATCACATTGCTGTCAAACGAAATAAATCAAGGTAAAGGAAGAGAGAAGGCAGGGGAGCGATTCCAGTTCGATTTCACTGCAATGCCAAGGAGAGAGGGATTGAGGGCTTGAAATAGGTCGATGGCACCAGAGAGAGAAAAGAACAAATGAATAAAGAGATGCCATGGAGAGAGAAGGAAGTGGATTTAGTGATGCCTTGATGATTGAATTTAAGAGTCCAAGGTGACCTAAGAATTCACACCTAGACAGGGAAAGGAGAAAGGTGTTGATGACTACTAATTTCTCTTTGTGGAGGCAGAATTAATAAAGAGGAGAGGAAATGGGAAACAGGACAGATGTGCTTTGATGAAAAACAGGTATTCATCAACGATCCAGCATGTACACAATCGGTGAAGGAAAGAGACCCAGGTGATGTAGCATAATGGAAGCCTCCTAACATCTGTGCAGGTAGGAGGAAATGAGTTCTGTGAGAGAGACAGGCCGGCCAGGGAAAGATCAAGGTGTCATACATAAATTCACTCTCCCTTGCAACTTTCTCTAGTTCAATGCTATGGACTAGAGTAGTCTCAAAGGCAGCTCACACTTTGAGAAAGAGATAGGAAAGAAAGATTCAGCCTAAATCTATTCATCCATCCGTCCATCCGTCCATCCGTCCATCCGTCCATCCATCCATCTAGCCATCCATCCATCCATCCATCCACCCACCCACCCATCCATCCACACATCCATTCATTTATTGCTCACTCAGTTCATTACATACCAAATGTTAGAATATGGGGTTCAAAAGAAAGTCTCTGACCCCCCAGAAATTCTCATCCTAACTGGAATACAATCATATAGTTTGAAATCTAACTACTATCTGTAATTCTACAGTATAAATAAGTATCACAGCTTCACATACAGATACTTTCTGGTAGAGCGTAAAGGAAGTTACTAGGGGGTTTAACCTTGACTTTTACAATGTCTTGCTAGGTGACCTTGATCAAATCCCTCCCACCTATAGCTTGAAAGGTCATAACAGAATCTCTTCTAGCTGAACCTCAGCTTAGACATGGAGAGATGTATAAATGGAGGTGTACAGTTTATAGATGGAGAGGTGGGGACTAGTAACCCCAAAGGTCTCTTGCAGCTATTTGACTCAGGAATCATTCCATGGGAGACCATCCAGTGACACAACCTGGATCTGACCAGCAATTTCATTCCCCCACCCCCACCCTTCTGTCCCTACCCAGAGCATCACTGAAAGGACCACAGGAGAACAGGGCAATGAACAGATCTCAGAATGCAGCTGCTGTGTGAGCACAGACACACCCTATAGTGGACCTGGGTGGAAGCTTTCCTGCAGCCCAAATGGCTTGAGCCTCGCGATATATTGGAGTACAGGGGTTGCTGCTTAGCTTCCTGACTCACCGTCTGTACTTGGATAAATCTCTTAGCCTCTTATATTAAATGGCACAGAAAGGGGGAAGGAAGAAAGGAAGCAGAGAAGAGGGGGCAGTAGTTGCCTCTTTTTTTCCGCTCCTGCATCTTAATTTTTTCTCTTTCTCTCTTTTTAGCACCCTCAAATCTTTTAACCTCAAATCTCTTATCAAGATGGCCACAGTCCAGTGGGGTTTCTTTTCACTCTGTTGATTGTTCCCTTTGCTGGGAAGAAGCTTTTGATTTGATGCAGCCCCCACCCCTTGTCAAGCTTTGCTTTTGCTGCCTTTTTGTGCTTTTGGTGTCATATCCACAAAGCCATTGCCAAGACCAATGTCATTAAGTTTTCCCTGTTTTCTTCTAGGAGTTTTATACTGTCAGGTCTCACATTTAAATCTTTAATCCATTTGGAGTTGATTTTTGTTATGATGTAAGATAAGGGCTGGATTCCATGGTCCAATACGGTTTGCTAAAGAGACTGTCCTTTACCCACTGTGTATTCTTGACACCATTATCAAAGATCACATGACTGTCTATGCGTGGGTTTATTTCTAGGTTCTCTATCCTGTTCCATTGGCCTATATGTTATTTTTTAATGCTAGTATCATATTATTTTAGTTACTGTAGCTTTGTGATACAATTTCATGTAACAAATTATACCCTACCCTTCTTCTTTCTCAAGATTACTTTGGCTATTCACAGTCTTTTGCAGTTTCATACAAATTTTAGGATCGTTTTTTCTATTTCTATAAAAACATGCTGTTGGGATTTTGATAGGGATTGCATTGAATCTGTAGATCACAGGATGGGAGAAAATACTTGCAAGCCATGTATTCAATAAGGGATTATTCTCCAAGAAATGAAAAGAATTCCTGCGACTTAACAGCAAAAACAAAACTAACACCACAATGTAGAGTGGGCGAAGGACTTCAACAGACGTTTGTCTGAAGAAGACATACAAATGGCCAAGAGGTATACAAAAAGATGCTCAGCTTCAATAATCATTAGAAAAATGCAAATGAAAACCACAATGAGATATTACCTCACACCTGTTAGGATGGCTATTATAAAACAAAAGATAACCATGTTGGTGAGGATATGGAGAAATTGGGAAATTTATACAGTGTTGGCTGGAATGTAAAATAGTGCAGCCTATTTGGAAAAAGGAGGTCTCTGAAAAAGTTAAAAATAAAATTATCATATAATTCAGCTATACCACCTCTGGATATATATTCAAAAGAATTTAAATGAGGGTATTTAATGAATTTAATTGAGGAGGTATCTGCCTTCTCATGTGTTTTTGCAGCATTACTCACAATAGCCAGGATTTTCAAACAACCTATAGGTCTATCAATGAGGAAAATGTGCTCTGTACATTCAGTAGAAGATCAGCCTTAAGCAAAAAAAGGAAGTCCTGCCATATGCAAGAACATGAAGCAACCTGGAGGGCGTTATGCTCAATGAAATAAGCCAGTTACAGAAAGACAAACATGATTCTACTTAAGTGAAGTATTTAAAATAGTCAAACTCAGCAACAGAAAAAAATGGTGATTTCCAGGAGCTCGGAGGAAGGGGAGTCAGGGACTTGTGGTTTAATGGGAATAAAGTTTCAGTTTTGTTAAGATAAGGATGTTCTAGAGATCTGCTGTGTGACATGCACATAGGTAACAGTATTGTGTTATGGGGGACAAAAATTGTGAAGAGGGCAGGCATTTTAAGTTTTTTGCCACACATGCAATATTCTGGTGACCTTTCCTGGGGCCAGTCTTTGCAAGTCCCTTTTTTTGGTCATGTGAGTGGCAGCGACAGGCTCCACTCCAGGCAATCTGGCCTCATGGTGGTGAGAATATCCCACCCTTGCCTCCTCCCCGGTCACAGGTTCGTCTTCCTTCCCAGCTTGTGCTCCCACGTGTCAGCCTCCCTACCTGGATTCCACCTGCTCTTCTGAGTGGCCTTTCTGGATCTGTCCATTCCCCTCCATCTTTACTGACATCTCATTTTCAGTAATTCTTAAGAGGTTGGGCTCTGGGGGCCAATGCCGTGGTTTAAACCTCAGCTCCCCCATTTACTAGCAATATGACACCTAGGAAGTCAGTTGTTCTCCTGTGTCTTAGTTTTCTCCCTTGTAAAATGGGGTCAATAATGTTCCCACTGCTGAAAGTTGTCGTGAGGGTTACTTGGGATCATTTGCACGACCTGTGGTTTCCTTCTGCGCCCTGCCTTCTGGCTGCTCACATACTTACCTATGACACAGGCCGGCCTTCTCCACACTCCAGCTTCCCCACCTCCTGCCCTGACTCCCCACAAGTCAGTAGATAAAGACCGTGCTCCTCACGAGACCAGCAGATGGACCCGTGTGTGGCCCAGGCACTTGTCTAGTCTCACTTTCTGCTGTGTCCTTCAGCCGCACTGGCGTTCTCGGAGTTCCTCAGATTCACCCTTACCCCTACCCCACAGATTTCTGGAACAAGCTGGTTCCTCTGCCTGGAATTCCTTCCCTGATAGATAACTCCTTCCCTTCCCCAGGCACCTTCTGACAGGTCGGTCCCTCCGGATAACACACCAGGATGTATGTTTTCAAACTACCACAAACTAGGTGGCTTAAAACAATGGGAATTTCTTCTCTCAGGTCTAAAGACCAGAAGTTGAAAGTCAAGGCCCCTGTGAGGTTGGTTCCCTCCGGAGGCTCTGGAGGAGAATCTGTTCTGTGCCCCTTTCCTAATTTGCAGTGGCTGCTCGCAATCCTTGGTGTTCCTTGGCGTGAGGCTTCCTAATTCCACTCTCTGCTTGCATCATCATTCTCTGAGTCTATGTATTTCAAATTCATCTCACTTTTCTCATATAAAGTTACCAGTCATTGGATATAGGGTATACCAGTGGTTCCTAACCTTCCTAAAGTCGCAACCCTTTAATATAGTCCCTGATGTTGTGGTGACCCCCAATCATAAACTTTTTGTTGCTACTTCATAACTGTAATGTTGCTACTGTTGTGAATCGTAACGTAAATATCTGAGATACAAGATGTATTTAGGTGACCCCTGTGACAGGATCGTTCGAACCCCAAAGGGGTTGCAACTCACTGGTTGAGAACCACAGGGGTACCCTACATCAAGATGATCTCATCTTAAGATCCTTAGCTTAATTTAATCAGCAAAGATCTTTTTCTAAGTCCGGTCACATTCATAGTACTGGGATTAGGACTTGGAAATATCTTTTGGGGAACTCAGTCCAACCCACTACACTGATCAGGATGTTCCCCCTGCCTGCCCACCCCCCAGGAACCACACCTGCTTACCCATCCCCCAGTGCCCATACCTGCTTACCCTTCCCCCAGTGCCCGCACCTGCTTACCCATCCCCCAGTGCCCACACCCGCCCGCCCACCCCCCAGGGCCCATACCTGCTTACCCATCCCCCAGTGCCCACACCCACCTGCCCATCCCCCAGTGCCCACACACGCTTGCCTTCTCACGTGTGCTCTTCTGAAACCATACATTTTACCTTCCCAGCTCTTACAACACTTGTCTCTTTGCATGTATCAACACGGTCATGTGATTACTGCTCCTACTAGATCATGAATTCCCTGAGGACAAGGACCGTATCTGTCATCTCACCTTCAAATCTCCAGAGCCAAACCTAGTGTCAGGTACATAAGTGGCACCCAGATTTAAATACTTATTCATGCAGACGACTCAGAATATTTAATGATGGGGAAACAGCTCATAATATACAGTGTTAAAAATATACACTCCAGGGTGGCGCCTGTGGCTCAAAGGAGTAGGATACCAGCCCCATATGCCAGAGGTGGTGGGTTCAAACCCAGCCCTGGTCAAAAACCACAAAATATTTATTTATATACACACACACACACACACACACACACACATACACATATATATATATATATATACA
Source organism: Perodicticus potto (assembly GCA_963574655.1). Lineage (NCBI taxonomy): Eukaryota > Metazoa > Chordata > Mammalia > Primates > Lorisidae > Perodicticus > Perodicticus potto. The sequence continues at coordinate 4,487 of CAUYRH010075618.1, read as the reverse complement.
CACACACACATATATATATAATTTTACACTCCATAAAGTCTTGACATGCACATACACACATATATATATGGAGAGAGAGAGGAAAATATATGCACCAAAATTTTTTTTCCTTTTTTTAATTTCAGATTAATGTGAAGGTATAAACAATTAGGTTATAATTTTGCATTTGTTAGATAGAGTCCTTATTGTAGTTGCACACACCAAAATTTTAACAATGGCTATAGAGGAGAGCAGAATTAGGGACCATTTTAAATTTTTCTTTCTACTTTTTTCATTTTCTATATTTTATACAATGCATTTGTTTGATATGCTAATTATTTTCTACTGCAAACATGTCATACTAATGACATTTAAGAACCTTGGGAAGATGACTTTAGAAATATCACCAGATAGGCTTTGTGGCACATAATATACAAAAATATAGAATAAATTATATTTGTTTCTCATTTTCAAGTCTTGGGCCAATGATTCTCAACAGATCCTTTTGTGATTATTAGAAAAATCATGTTTTTCCCCTAATAGATCATAGTAAACCAGAATCGGATCGGTCATAACCTTCTGTTCAAAATACATCATTGCCATTCATGATCCTATTATCTTTACTTTTATAATAGCATAACTATACATGAACCCCCACTTGAATACGACTCTAACATTCATCTCTACATGCGCTATGCCTATTCCCCACCAGACACATGGCATCTAACCTCCAAACCCTCTGGGCACTTTCACCCTCGGGTGCTTAAACTGCCCTGAACATCACAGCCAGGATTGCATTTGTCTGAGAGAGCAGGACTTTGTGTACAGAGAGCTCTTGCAGGTGCCTTCTCAATGAGCACGATTCTCCCTAGATGGACCATGTTACCCACAAGCAGCATCTGACATTCGACAGTTCCTTAATGATCACCCATGAGTGAGTGAATTATGGAAAAGAGCAAAACATTCGCCTTGGCAATGGGGTGGTACTACCTGGCCCTCACTTGCATCAGTAGGAGGCTTTGGTTGAAAAATGAAACCAGGAAGCTCTTGGGTCCTAGGATGTCTCAGCAGCTTCGCTAATTGGTTAGAACTGTGGTTTCCAAACTGGGCTAAACATCATTTGCCTGGATAATAAAAATCATTAAAAATGCCCATTCCTGGGTCTCCCTGCTGACTAGTGGAACTCAACTTCCTTCAGGTGATTCTGATGCACAGCAGGGTCTGCAGACACTGGGTGAGGGTGAGGCAGAGGGAGCTGGATTGGGAAGACTGAGCCCTGTGTGCCGTGCTGATTTTCATAGAAAAATTCTAATGATCTGGCCACACAAGGCCCTTCCTCCCCAACCCCCAGCTGGTGTCTCACCAATGGAAACCCACTCCCCTGGGAAGCAGCCTAAAAAAGGCTCCCTGAACTAAGCCTGTGGACGCTTATAAGGAAGGAATTCCAGGCTCAGCTGAACTGAAAGGCCAGGGGAAAAACAGGCAGTTAGACCCCCAGAGATGGAGAGAGGGGGCAGGCTGGCGCTCTGGTTTAATGAAAAATTCAGCTCTCCAGAGGGAATATAATGACCTCAACTTTAGAGAAAAGATAAAAATGAATGAACAAGTCAAAACAGCTTGGGTTTTCACACACAGAGGTGGGCTGCCTTACCGCTGAGCAGGTCCACGCAGAGGTGGGCTGCCTTACCACTGAGCAGGTCCACGCAGAGGTGGGCTGCCTTACCACTGAGCAGGTCCACGCAGAGGTGGGCTGCCTTACCACTGAGCAGGTCCACGCAGAGGTGGGCTGCCTTACCACTGAGCAGATCCACGCAGAGGTGGGCTGCCTTACCACTGAGCAGATGCAAGCAACTGGCTTCCCCTGCCTCCCCGCCCCAGTGAGAATAGCCAACATCACCAGGTCACAAAGCTACAGAAAACCTTTTTTTAATGTGACTCACACTTAAATATAAACAATATGAAGAAATACAATGTTAGTTAAAGTGAAATAAAAAGCACAAAGAGGGAGAGGCTGAAATCTCCCTATTTCTTCTATATAATTATGACCTTAGGAGGCGTCTCATGGTTGATGGGCAAGAAAGTGAATGTGTTATTTTATTCTCTCATATTCAGGGAAAATGAGGTGGGCAGTTGATTTTTACTTCTGTAGAAAGAAGCAGATGACCTTAGGACACATTTACCAGTGAGACAGAATTTTGGCTCCAATATTATTTACTTTGTCTTTTCAGGCACATTTCTTAACCTTTCTGAGCCTCAGTTTCCTTTTGATATGTAGCAGAATCCCAGATTTGGCCTGGGAAATGTCTAGAATGGGCAGCTATAAAGGGCGAGTAAGACAGATAGCCCAGGATGGAAAAGTCAACTTGCTATGGCGGTTGGTGAAAGAAATGAGTAGTGCACTAGTAATGAGGAGGAAGTTGGGGAGAAGAAACTGATGTCTATCTCAGACATGGCTCTTTTAACCCAGATGGAAAATTCCTGCAGCCAGATCCTAGAAAAAGAAACAGAAGCCAGAAAAGTGGTTTCTGCTGTTGTCATTAAAATCTCCTTGAGGCATGGGTGCTCAGCAGCCCTCTTTGGGGACTGGGATGACCAAGTGAGATGCCAGGCTGGGGAAAGGGAACCTTTCTATAGGGGACACCTTCATGTCTTGGGCCTTTTGTGAGCTCCTTGGACAGGGGTGACATTCTGGAACTTGGAGGGGTGTAGGGTGTCAGCTGCGCAGTAGAGGCTGTAGCAGTGTCCAGCAGAAGGGTGACTGGCACTGAGTGTCAGAGGCAGGGGTGAGGCACCACCATGCAGCTGCAAAGGTATTCACTGCCCTTCTGGGGAGACATTCCTGGGAGAGTAAAGTGGAAGAGATTGGCGGGTCTCTGGACATGCTGAGAAACCATTCACCAGTACCCATGAGATATCATGGAAGGAAACTTACTCCTTTTGGCTTGGGGTAGGGGCAAGATAACAAAGGTGATTGCTGCTGTCATTACCCAGTTGTGCCTACGAACTGGAGCAGACTGAGAACTGCAGGGAACACAAAGTGGGGATAATGGCCTTTAACTCAAAGCAGTTTTCCCCCACCCCGGCAATATAGGCATTTGGGGCGAGATAATTGGCTGGTGTCGGGGGAGTTGCCTGTGCACTGTAGGGTAATCAGCAGCATCTCAGGTCTCTACACTTCAGATGCCTGTTGCATTCTCCCAGTTGTGACACCAAAAATATATCCAGATATTTCCAAATGTTTCCTGTGTGGGGGAATTATCCCCGCTACAAACAGCTGACTCTAAGGGTTATTATGAAAATTTAAGATGTGATATATTAAATGCCCAACCCAGTGCCCAAATCAACACATACTAGTTTCTCTCTCTATTCCTGTCACTGGCTGTTCTGATCTGTTTGGTGGGAAGGTTCGTGCATGGATCAGAATTAACTAGAGATATTTATCACTGGGCAAGAAACATGAACAGAACCTCCTCTGAAGACAGATGAATGGCTAACACATGAAAATACGCTCATAGTCCCTAATCGTCAGGGAAATGCAAATCAAAGCCACCCTGAGGTATCACCTAACCCCAGTGAGATGTCACCTAACCCACATCACAAAATCCCAAAGGTGCCGATGCTGGCGTGGATGTGGAGAGCGGGGAACACTTTAACACTGCTGGTGGGACTGCAAACTAACACAGCCTTTATGGAAAGAAGTATGGAGAATCCTCAAAGAACTAAAAGTAGATCTTCCTTTTGATCCTGCAATCCCATTCCTCGGTATCTTCCCTACTTGGAAGGGAAAATATAATTTAATCACAAAGACATTTGCACTAGAATGTTTATTGCAGCTCAATTCACGATTATCAAGAGGTGGAAGTAACCCAAGTTCCCATCAACGTACGAATGGATTCACAAACGGTGGTATATGTATATCATGCACTACTACTCAACCATAAAAAGGATGGAGACTTTACATCTTTTGTATTAACCAGATGGAATTGAAGCATATGCTTCTTACTAAAGTATCACAAGAATGGAAATGCAAATATCCAATGTACTCAGTACTAATAGGAAACCAATAGAAAAATAGCTACATATCCACATGAGGGTAGACACAAGTATATTTAAATGATGGGGAGCAGGGAGGAGGGGAGGGAGAAAGAGGTGGAGGGAGAGAGATTAGAAAGTCTCATCTAATGGGCACAATGGAAGGGTACACAGCACACCCCCTGGATGAAGGGCTTAACTACAACTTGAACTTTACCTTGGAAACACAATGTAACCTAATCATCTGCACCCTCACATTAATCCAAGTAAAAAACAAATTGATCCATTCGTGTATCTTTGGGCTCTTGGGCTTCTTCCACGATGGTGACTTTTCCTCTTTCATATTGACATGGATGGGGCTGGAACATGTTCTCCTTAGCAAAGTATCTCTAGAATGGAAGAAAAAGTATCCAATGTATACGCCCCTAATATGAAGCAAATTTATATCTTTCAAGCGAAGGCTACAACCCACTTAT
>CAUYRH010075617.1:0-13115 GCA_963574655.1 Perodicticus potto | reverse complement strand
AAAAAATGGCCGGGCGTTATGGCGGGCACCTGTAGTCCCAGTTACTTGGGAGGCAGAGGCAGGAGACTCGCTTGAGCCCAGGAATTGGAGGTTGCTGTGAGCTGTGATGCCACGGCACTCTACCCAGGGTGACAGCTTGAGGCTCCGTCTCAAAAAAAAAAAAAAAAAAAAAAGAATCGAATTGGCCTTAATCCTTCCCAAATTAAAGTTAAATTCATAGGTAAAATGTCCTTCTATGAACAGACACAAACTTAGCTGGTCTGTTCGCCAGAATGGCAGCTAAAGCTATTCCTTTAGATCTGGATCTTTAGCCCTTTAGACCTGGATGTTTTATTTTGCTAGATATTCCTTCTAGATTTAATGCAGCCTTATAACGTATAGATGCATATATTTATTTATTTTTTTGAAACAGTCTCACTATGTCGCCCTTAGTAGCGTGCCATGGCATCAGCTCACAGCAACCTGAAATTCTTGGGCTTAAGAGATTTTCTTGCCTCGGCCTCCCAAGTAGCTAGGACTACCGGTGCCCACCACAACACACGGCTATTTTTTTTTGTTGTGATTGTTGTTTAGCAGGCGCTGGCCGGGTTCAAACCTGCCAGGCCCAGTGTATATGGCCGGCACCCTAACCACTGAGCTATGGGCCCCAATCAAGTGGGCGTATTTAAATTCGAGATCTTAAACAAGTCATTCAAGTACTTGTTTGTAAAGTTAAATGAGTATTTCAAGGAGACCCCTCCCCCCAAAAAATGGGTCTAACAAAAAGCATAAAGGTCCAAACTGTAGATGGTAATTGAGGTTATGATCATACTTAGAAACACAAATTCGCCAACCTCTTGACTCTATTATTGCTGTATGTTTCCTCTCTTCTAGCTAGGGATCATCATTCTTTCTGATAACTGCACACAGATTGAGTATCACTCCAAAAGCCCAAAAATCAAAAGCAAAAATAAACAAGTAGGACTGAATCAAACTAAAAAGTTTCTGCATGACAAAGGAAACAATCATCAAAAGGAAAAGGCACGCTATGAATTGGGAGAAAATATTTGCCAACTATATATCTAACCAGGGGTCAGTATCCACAATACATGGCAGTTTTATCCAGGCTCTTCTTAACTCTTAGGGTAGTAAATTGCTTTTTGTATGTAGATGATTTATAGTAAGTGAAGAGCGTTTTGAGACAGTAGATTGCTCTGCAGACAATCTTTAAGTTTAGAAGATAATAAGCCAAATACATTAACAAGCTGGATTGGACCTGGAGCTGGAGGCTGAGAAGGGAAGCAAGGCAGCACCTGGAGATGGGAATGCCCATCTCCAGAACTCACAGAACTTAATAGAAGAAAACAAAATAAACCAATTTTAAAAATTGGTAAAAGACCTGAATGGATAATTTTCCAAAGAAGACATAAAAAATGGCCAACAGGTATATGAAAATTTGCTCAATATCACTAATCATCAGGAGAGTGAAAACCAAAACCACAGTGAGATACCACCTCATACCTGTTAGGTTACACCTGCAATATCAGAAGGACAAGAGACAGTGTTGGCAAAGGTGCAGAAAAAAGGAAGCCCTGGTACACCATTGGTGGGAATTTAAATTGGTACCATTGGTGGGAATTCCAACTGGTAATTGGAAAACTAGAGGATCCTTAAAAGATTAAAAATAAAACTACCATATGATCCAGCAGTCCCTCTGCCAGGTATATATGCAAAGGAAATAAAATCAGCACCTCAAAGAGGTAAGTGCACTCCCAATAGCCAAGATGTGGAATCAATCTGAGCCTCCATTGATGGGTAAATGGATAAAGAAATTGGGGGGTGTCTGTAATATTTTTCACCCTTAAAAGGGAGATACTGCCATTGGTGAGAACATGGATGAACCTGGGGAACATTACGCTGAGTGAAATAAGCCAGATGCAGAAAAATACTGCATAGTCTCATATGTAGGATCTAAAAAATAGTCAAGAAACACATAGAAACAGTAAAACGGAGGTTACCAGGGCCAGAGTGGAGATAGGGATTGTGGGAATGGGGACATACAGGTCAAAGGGTATAAACTTGCAGTTAGGTAGAATAAGTCTAAAGATCGAAAGCACTACAGGAAGACTGCAGTTAATATTTATCGTACATTGGAAATTTGCTGAGAATAGACTTTTAAGTGATCTTAGCACACAAAGGTAAAGGTGACTATGGAAGGTGATGGATACGTTAACTGCTTACCTGTGAGCAATTATTTTACTATGTACATCAAAATATCATGTGGTATACCTTAGATGTATACAAGAAAACATTTTTTTTAAAGTAGAACTGTCGATACAATAAGCCACTTACAGTGTATTATGATGGCTAAATGCACATATGAACAAACTGGTTCCTATAAAACAGCTCTCCAAGAATTCGCCCAGACTTCCCCTGGAAGCTGCATTTGCCATGTGGCAGAGGCAAGCCTTCCGTGAGTATTTGCTTAGAGAGAACCCTGTAAAAAGATCCATCACCAAGAGTTTTCTCTATCAGAGGTCTTGGCCAGAGGGATATGGTCAAATATGATAGCGATAGTAATGCTCGTAGTTTAGTTGATACTCATACAGGAGAATCTGGCAATGTTCCATATGAAGAAAGGCTCTTATTTGGCTGCTATTATGTGAATTAAATAAACAATATGTATAGAGAAAGACAAACCATACATATACACGCACATGCTGTGATGGTTTTATGTGTGAACTTGACTGGACCACAGAGTGCCTATATATTTAATAAAACATTCTAGGTGTTTTACAATGAAATTGTCTCTTTTTTTTTCTGTAAAGTATATCTAATTGAGTGTTTTGGAAGAAATTATGCCTCCTATATCTCATTCCTGGTTCCTGTCCTGAAATTAATTTTTGGCATTCTTCTGTCCTATACTCTTAATGCTGCTACATTGTGTACTTTTAAATACAGATTCCCCCACATACAGCCATTTACGATGCTCCAAAATATATCTAACACACACACACACACACACACACACACACACACACGCATCCATCCTATCTGTTCTGTTTCTCTGGAGAACTCTAATCTATATCATCTATATCCATAAACAACAGAAATTTGTTTCTCACTGTTCTGGAGGCTCAGAAGTTCAAGATCAAGCCGTCAGCATATTTGGTGCCTGCTACGGGGCATGCTCCTCATAGAAGGCGCCTTCTTGCCATGAACTCAGGTGGTAGAAAGTGCAAACAAGGTCCGTTGGGCTGCTCCTATGATGTGATCACCTTCTGAAAAGCCCAACCTCTTATCACCATCATCTTGGGTGTTAGGATTTCACCATATGAATTTTTTGGAGTGACACAAGCCTTCAGACCACAGCAGGCACTGTCCAACAACAGATGGATAGGACACTTGCCTAAAACAGAATTGTACTTAGGTAACAGGGTGATATGAGGACAACTTAATCAACATCTTTTAAAATGTTTAGTTTCTTGTGGTTTTGGAAAGTCTAGATTTTCTAGAGAATCTTGACAACATTACCTTTCTCTGCTTTCTAGCCCTTCACCCAAGAAAGAGAGAGACCACTGAGAAGTCGAACATCCAGGCTCTTCTTACCTCTTAGGGTAGTAACTTGCTTTTTGTATGTGGATGATTTATAGTAAGTGAAGAGCGTTTTGAGACAGTAGATTGCCCTGCAGACTATCTTTACGTTAAGAAGATAATAAGCCAAATACATTAACAAGCTGGATTGGACCTGGGGGTGAAGGCTGAGAAGGGAAGCAAGGCAGCACCTGGAGAAGGGAATGCCCGAGGCCAAGAGCGGGGTTGCAGACCCATCTGCACTGTGCTTTGGGGGCTCAGGCTGAGCTTGGCGCTGTGCGTGTGTGCACACATGCACGGGGGGGGGGGACATAGCTCTGCGGGGTCCATCTGCCACCTGCCATTTTTAAATGCATCTCCCTCCACAAGGGCTAAGAACCAGGCTCCTCTTCTTTTTCCCTGAATTATGTAAACCCAGGGTTCTTGTGCAATCCAAAAATGGGGAGGGGAGGGAAAGTGCCAGAAATTAACTGATATTGTACTTTATTAAGAAAAAGAACAAATGTGATATTTTTTAACTTTGGGTTTTGCGGAGCAAAGTATGCCTGTTTCATTTAGCTATTGGCTTACCCTCTATCTCCAAAGTTGCTTCATTTCTGACAGATTTTTATCAGAAATGGTTTCTAGTAGGCTAACTTTACATACGTTTAAACTCCCCATTTCCCAACTCTGTCAGATACTTTAAGAGAAGAGAAATATTAGAGTAGGAAGTATCAGGAAGTCTGGAGACCCAAATGTCCTAACCTCACCCCTATTCCACAACAGACACAGAGCACTGGGCAAGGCATTGACCCTCTCTGGGTCTCAGTTTCCATTTTTGTAAAATGAAGAACTAAGATGAGCCGGTTTCAAAGTCTTTCCATCTCTAGCACCCAACAATCCTATAATCTGTAACAAGGACCCTAAATGAAGGAAGGTTTGAAAACCGTGAAGATGGAGAACAGAAATCACACATGTGGCCACACCTAAATTTGTCAGCCACTTCAATTTCTTTACAATTTGTTGCTAAACACCTCCCACAGTCTGTGAAGCCAGGGAAACAATTAAGAGGTACTCAGACTGAAGAAAGACCAATATTGCCAGCACCTCTGCCGAGGACTTGGCTCCCGGCTCTCCTGGCTGGGCTAAGCCCGCTGGCTCACTGCTCTCTCACTGCAGGGCACCGTGTCCGGGCCCACCAGGCTGCCGCTGCTCTTAACGACTGAAGACTGCCCCTACATGGAGGCACCAAACACCCACTCTTCCTTCCCTCCCCTCAGGGTGACATCCTTGGCTTTCTATCCCATAGTTATCATAATTACACAGTAATTGGATCGTTTAATATCTATCTTCGCAATACTGTTCTGTTCACCCCCACAGACCCAAGTATATAAGATGCTTTCAATAAACAGAAATACAATGAAAAGATGAATGAATGAATCTCGTCTTGCACATGGAAAGACAAAGTCAGGTCACTAACAATGTATGTCACAGACACACGAGTCTGCTCTCACCGTCTGCACAGCCTACCAGAGGCCTCATCTTCTCTCGCCTAGACGTCCACCTCCTGGCAATAGCACTGGTGCTCAAGGAGGTGGCGAGGGAGACGCCGGCACAGGAACAGTGACATATCGCTACGACCTGGTCCCATCTAACTTGCCCCCCTCTGTTTGCTAATGCTCAGCACATACTTCATGATGCACTGGCACTTATAATACTTGGAGGAAGGCTGCCCGTTTGCAGGAGATCTTAACATACGGCCCTTGACCTTAGCCCCATAAGGTGGAGAGCCGCGTCTCTCATTCACCTTCATGGATGTCATGGCCTCCAGCATGTGAACGCTCAGGATGGAGACATACGGTATTTGTATTTCTCCAATGGACTCAGTTCATTCAGAATCACCTCTCATTCCTAATGAAGCGACTCCATCTCTGTCCCAGGTCCTTGGGTTATATAACCCGAGGTCAGCTTCCAATCCACCGTGCCAAGTTCCAGGTCCATTTCCAAAGCCCAGGTGTCCTTTGCCTCCATTTCTTTTCTCCTGCCTGGAGCTACATTCCTCAGCATGTCCACTCCATCTGCTGTGTCTGTTCACCTCCCTCTCTCATCCATCCCCACAGCTCCCTCTTATTTAAATTATTGCTTCAAAAATCTGTTAGGCTTAATATCTGTAATTTAAGCAGAATAAACACATTTTGGCCCAAATGGAATTTAGTTCAGCTTTCTTCACCTTACAATATCATCAAAGCAAATCCTTAAAGAATGGATCAAAGTACTTTGTAATGATTCTTTTACTTGTTTTATTACCATCACTAGGAGAAAATACATTCCCAGTGGAGTTTACTTAAACTCTATTGACCATTTATGTGATTTTTAAAATTATTTTGAGTTAATATAAGTACACATATGATTAGGTTCCATTATTTGTGTTTGCTAGGTAAACACAAATTTTACTGTACTTTACTAAGCCTCTGCGTTGTGTTTGAGTTCTTCACCCAGGAGGTGTGCCATATACCCCCCTACATTATACCCGTCCCGTGGAAGGTTACCAAGTCCTCTCCCCCACTTCCCCTACTGGCATTTAATTGTGTTTTCCCCTCATCCTGGTTTCAAATGAATATTGAGTACATGGGATGCCTGCTTTTCCATTCTTGAGTTACTTTACTAAGGAGAATGTTCTTCAACTCCATCCAGGTAAACACAAAAGATGTAAAATCTCCATCTTTTTATGGCTGAAGAGTATTCCCTGGTATACACATACCGCGGTATTAATCCAGCCATGGGTTGATGGGCACTTGGATTGTTTGCACATTTTCGATTGTGAATTGAGCTGCTATAAACATTGCATTTATTTGACTTAGAAAATTCTTCAAACTGGTCTGCCGCACAGAGAATGTGTGTAGAAAGAGCTGGAAAGTTTGTCTGCGTGGAGAACATTTTTCCTTCTCCTCAAACTGCTGCAGCAGTGTCCATTTCTCTAACAGAGCAGGATAGGAAAGGGTCTCCCACTGGCCATCCTCTGCCCTCTGCAGGAGACTCGGTTCTGGCTCCGTCGTACTGAGAGCTCCCTGAGTTAATGCACCTTCGGTCCACCAAATTAGAGCTTGGTCTTGTGACACTGTAAATAGTTCTTGTAATCAGTCTACAAATACTGTTTAAAGTTTAAGATTTGTTTTCATGCTACGAAATTTCACTAAAAATTTCTATCTGTACTGAGAAACTCTGGTTGCCCAGAAGACTTCCAAATTTAGGGGGAAGGTCTGATATAGATATGAACACTCTGATTTTAATTTACTTTAAAGAAAAACCCTTGGTGTATACAACCAATTACCTTCTTCCTTTCCCTTGTCCTGGATCTTTACCCCAAGTCTGTGTTTTTATTTGACTCCCTATATAGAAGAGAAAACATTTGAAGAGGCTAAAGAGTGGGCAGAGCTGTGGTGAAGATAAACCAGCTTATAGGCCTGGTTTTCTGCTACTTCCTGTGTGGCCTTGAAAAGCCATTTCACTCCTCTGGGCCGCAGCATGATTGTCTGTAAATAAAAGGCCGGCCATGATGGTGTCTAAAATTTCACTCTGGGAGACTGAGGCAGGTGGATCTCTTGAGCTCAGGAGCTCGAGACCAGCCTGAGCAAGAGCAAGACCCCCATCTCTAGTAAAAGTAGAAAAATTAGCTGGGTATTGTGGTGGGTGCCTATAGTCCCAGCTACTTGGGAGGCTGAAGCAAGAGGATCACTTCAGCCTGGGAATCTGAGGTTGCTGTGAGCTGTGATGATGCCACTGCATTCTACCCCGGGTGACAGAGTGAGACTCTGTCTCAAAAATAAAATAAATAAAATTTCTTCTTGCTTTGACAAGTATCACTTTATGGGTCACCTTTCTTTTGCTAATATTTAATACTTTTTTTAAAAAAAGTCTTATTCATTCATTGTATTTCCTACCTTGTCTTCTGTGATTCTGGGTGGTCACAGTTATAGCTGTGCAGTAGTTGCTATATTCTCTTAAACAGAGATCACTTTTACATATAGCTCTTTCATGAAAGACATGGTCATTGCAGTCATTTTTTACATTTCAAAAGAAAGGTAGTTTTCTTTCACTATCCCCTTCCTAAATTATCTATGTTAGATGTTTTTTCACTCTGTAAAGTTTTTTTTTACTCAGCATTACTCTCTTAACCAGGAATTATAATCAATGATATTTATCACATAATAATAAAAGGCACTTACTGAGCACTTACTATGTGTTAGGCACTCTCCTGGTCGCTCTGAATTCAAAGACAGACAATCAAGGCTACAGGAAACCAAGTGAACCGAGGCTAAAGGAAAATGTTCCTGTATGTTTAGAAGTTAATGTGCATCTGGATCCTTTATTCCTTCTCTATTCCCAGACTTACTGAATCTCTGCTGTCTACCCTCCCTGACATAGACAAATAACCTGAGGGAAAGGAACATTATCTTTGTACGGAAAACACAGCTTCTGTTATGTACAAGTGGCAAGTGAGGCTGACTTCCTACACGACTGCCTCCACTTCCTTAGCTATAGAGTAAGAAAGCCGGAAGCTATGTGTGTGGTGGCAGGGCAGGGATTGGGCTGCACAGCTCTCCCATTCTTTCTAACTCTTATAGGTCGGTGGTTTGGACGTACAATTCAATTATATACAGTTTTCAATGATTGCTGAGAGGCAGGACTTTGTTGCTTCATAAAGACCTCTATGAATGCTCAGCGCCCATGGCTCAGGGAGTAGGGTGCTGGCCACATACACCAGAGCTGGCAGGTTGGAACTGGGCATGGCCTGCTAAACAATGACAACTGCAACCAAAAAATAGCCGGGCATTGTGGTGGCACCTATAGTCCCAGCTATGCAGGAGGCTGAGGCAAGAGAATCACTTAAGCCCAGGAGTTTGAGGTTCCTGTGAGCTATGATGCCACGGCACTCTACCGAGGGCAACATAATGAGACTCTGTCTCAAAAAAAAAGAAAGAAAAACCTTCTACGAATGAAGCAAAATCCACTGAAACTTCCATGTAGGAAAACTCAATAGTGTCCGGTCATGTCACTTTGGGTCTGCAGTGGTAGACTGACCAACTCACTGGTCAAGGCCATGAGCTGAGCGGACTAAAAACTCACGTCATCAGAACAGGAGCACACGCATTCAGACGTGAATCTCACACCTGGCTGACGGTGATGATCATCACTGTCTCTCAGAAAACTGCGGTGACACAGACAAAGTTGAAAGAATTCATCCCCACAAGTTTGAATTATAAGAAATGGTAAAGAAAGTTCTCCAAGCAGGAAGAGAATGCTATGACTTGGAAATATGGATTTATACAAAGGAATAAAGAGCTCCACAAGCACACATTTTATTTGCAGATGTGAATGGAGAGTAAAGATCTGGTAGAAACAGATATACTAAGTGTTCAGAAAAGGAAGGAACAGCTGATTACCTTACATCCAGGGAAGAGAAAGGGAAAGAGAAGTTACTGTAGGTATAGTAGTGAGGGTTCTCCAGAGGAACAGAGCCCAGAGGATGACAGATGGGTGGACAGACAGACAGATGGACAGACGTGTATGTCTATCTATGTCTCTAGAAAGAGAACCATCACACTGAATTGGCTCACATGATTATAATACTGAGAGGTCTCACAGTCCGCCATCTGCAAGCTGGGTGGACATTCCGGTCTGAAGCCAAGGCGTGAGAACCAGGATGGTGTTAAGTCCCAGTCCGACCACACACAGGCACGGACCAACATCTCAGCTCAAGCAGTCAGGCAGGGAGCACGAATTCTCTCTTCTTTGGCCTTAAATTCTCTCTTCAGGCCCCTTAAAAGAGTGGATGGTGTCCACCCACAGCGGGAGGGCTCTGCTTCTCACAGTCTACCAATGCAGGAGCCAATCCCATGTGAAATGCTGTCATAGACACACCCAGAAAGTCACCCTGACACATGAAATTCACCACCCCAGAGGAGGAGGACAAAGAGGAGAGGAGAGAAGTAATTTGAACATTCCAACAGGATAATGCCAGTTAGTGTTAGTCACCAAGGAAAGATCAAAAGAGGCTCAGGATACCCTTTGAGAAGACACATGGAACTAAGATATGGCTTTAAAATTTTTTTTGTCTAAAGTGAACAAAATAGACATTTATTACTAGACCTGTAAAAAAATTAAACTGAATCTTCTACTGTTCTCTTATTATTTCATGGGTATTATAGGTCCTGGAAGGCAGTGTTCTGACTATTCATTCTGAAAGAATAATATACTATAACTTTCCCAATCACTTGTATCGTTTAAACAAAGCCCCTTAATTTCTTTCCCATTCATTTGACTGTGCCAAGGTGCCGGGTTGGAGGGCTGGCAATGAGGCTGGGTGTTTCAAGAATCCCATGCCTGCAGTAACAAGAAATATTACACTAGGGGGCAGCAGCTACCGTCCACCGACTTTCCAGGGCTCCAAGGCCGCAGCATTAGAGCCAACCCTTACTTGAAGAAACCCTGAGGAAATGAAAAGATACTCATTACCTAAGAAATCTGCTTTTTTGTCTTTATACTAATTTACTTTGATGCATTGTTTTTGAAAGAGGATGGGCCCCTTACACCAAAGACTTAAGTTATTTCTTTGCCAAAAAAGAAACAGCAGTGAACATGTGTTATCTGCTCACACTCCAAGGCTCATTTCTGAAGTGATCAAGTAGCATAGTCTGAAAGATCTTTTTAAATATAGTTTTCTGTGCAGTCTGGGAGTAGTGGATCATTTTTACTTACTATGAATGTGATCAAAAGAAACAATTGAGGCCATTAAGTAGCTATCAAGTAATAACAATTTTGAAATTCATGAAGAGTACAGATTTTAGAGGGAAACTGCCCAGTCCAGGGAAAATCCACACTTAGTCACTCAATTTGGGTGGAGTTATTGAAGAATCAGAATGTCCTAACTATGAACAAGAATCTAGAAGTCTAGACTTCACTAGTAATAATTTGTGAAGATAGGTATATTTATAGAGTTACTCAGTGCAGGCTTGTCACCTGTAGCTCAGTGAGTAGGGTGTCAGCCATATACACTGAGGCTGGTGGGTTTGAACCCGGAGGGGGCCTGCTAAACAACAATGACGACTGCAACTAAAAAACAGCCAGGTGTTGTGGCGGACACCTGTAGTCCCAGCTACTTGGGAGGCTGAGGCAAAAGAATCGCTTAAACCCAGGATTTGGAGGTTGCTGTGAGCTGTGATGTCAAAGCACTCAACTGAAGGCAACATAGTGAGACTCTGTCTCAAAAAAAAAGTTACTCAGCACAAAGACAAATAACATTGCCCTACAAATATGTTGGCTAAACCTAGCTTGCAATATCATATTCATTTGTTTTAACACAATTTTCCAAATAAAAAGTTTATAAAAGGTAGATTGAAAGTTACATGAAACCGTATGCTAAGAAACCACCTTTGTAAATTCCAGGCTGTCTGGCAAGACTTAATAAGAAGTTTCTCTTATCCCAGTTTACCATAAACTCCCAGGGCGGTTCCCACCTCAGGCATTTCCATCCACTAGGGGGCATTTAAAAATCTGTCAGGGTGTGTTTGGTGATCTCTGTGACGAGAGGCACTCCTTCCATTAGTACAGTGGAGAAACAGCAGCAGCAAGAAAACAAACAAAACTACAAAACAAAAAATTAAAAATGAGCAAATGACCTGAGCAAACATTTCTCAATTGCTTTATTTGACAAAAATTGAAGATCTGTGTGGGTTTTAGATACAGACACTAGGGTTTGTTACTCAGCAACAGATAAAAGTTCCTGAAGAAGTTGGGAACTATCTCATTAGCAAAGCGAAACCCTAACAGATGGCTGTGGACTCTGACCACAGTGAACCCAAGAACTCAAGATCGTCTGACCCAGAAAAAATGCAGGTGAGAACTGATTAGGTGGCAAGATACCAAGAAAACTAGTTTTACAGCCTATCAGCTAAGGATGTACATAGCAGCTAGTGATTGGTCATGTTGTCTGGGGAGAGAACAAAGACCAGGGTCAAGGTATGTCACAGAGGGCACCAGCATAGCCTGCAGTTTGGTGCCACTGGGGTGTGCTGACCCATGATACCAAAGGGAAGCTACACTCGTCTTCCTTCTGATCTTTCCACGCATTGCATGATCATTGAACTCACCCAAAAAGACATACAAGAGATTTTGGATGACGTCATTAATCCCTTTCACTATCCTACAAGGATGCTACTCTTGTTAAAGTCATCCTCTTTACAGATGAGAAAACAGAAAAGTAACTTGCTTAAGGTCACAAAGCTGATGAGTGAGCCTCAAACCAGGCTGTCCTGTTTCATATTTCGTGTTCTCGGCCTCCATGCTAGAGTGCCTCCTAGAAACCAGTTATAATTGTTGTCAGTTTAGAGCTTTAACATTTGCAAAGCTCTGGACACCCCCCACCCACTCTGAAATAAGGTGGACCCTTTCATCACCATCCCCATTTTATAGATAAGGAAACAGAAGGATGTGTAAGTGATTCTCCCAAGTTTATTCGATTAGGTGGTGGAGCCAGGATTTGGACCCCAGGTCTTTTGAATCTAAGTAGAATTTACAAAAGGAATACTCAAACAGGATGGAGTGAGCTGTGTTTAACAGGACAGAGTCCTGTGCTCCCCACCTTAGCTTATTTTTGCCTTTGTTTTGTCTACCTTGACAATGCTTTCACAATCATTTGAAGATAATTTGCATCATGATTACTGCATTTGTACATTCTAAATCCATCACCTTTGACTAGATGACATGTAGAATTTGTACAGTCTGAATATGTCTTCTCTGTTGAAGATGAATATCGGAGGGAGCACATTTGGATTGAAGCAATATCCTTAAAGGAACATGTCAAGAATACTCAGCTCCACATAGAAATCACTCCAGGTTTAATAAGCAAATATCATCTGTCCAAGATGCAAAGGCCCAGAAGGAGAACAAAAAAATAAGAATCTTCAATACTTCCTGTTACGGACTGAACATTTGTGTTCTCCTCGAAATCGCATGTCAAAGTACAATGTAATGGTATTTGGACACGGGGCTTTGGGGAGATAATTAGGCCAGGAGGGTACCCTCATAAGAAGAAGCACCCGAGATCTAGCTCATGCTTTTTCTGCCACGTGAGGACAGGGTGAGAAGTTAGCAGTCTGAATTCAGAAGAGACCTCTCCCCAAGAACCCAGCCCTGCTGACACCCTGATTCAGACTTCCAACCTCCAGAACTGTGAGAAATGTTTATTGTTTAAGCCACTGTTATGGGCTGTGTTATAGCCTCCCAAGCTGATTAAGACTCCTGGAGACCAAACATCTCTATGTTTGGGGGAAAATGTTATTTGCAGACTTATTGCACTACTTATTTTTTTTTTAACTAGAGATTTTTTTTTTTTTTTTTTTTTGAGACAGAGCCTCAAGCTGTCACCCTGGATAGAGTGCTGTGCCATCACAGCTCACAGCAACCTCCAATTCCTGGGCTCAAGCGAGTCTCCTGCCTCCGCCTCCCAAGTAGCTGGGACTGCAGGTGCCCGCCACAATGCCCAGCCATTTTTTGGTTGCAGC
>CAUYRH010075616.1:0-13899 GCA_963574655.1 Perodicticus potto | reverse complement strand
CCTCAAGCTGTCACCCTGGGTAGAGTGCCATGACATCACAGCTCACAGCAACCTCCAATTCCTGGGCTCAAGCGAGTCTCCTGCCTCCGCCTCCCAAGTAGCTGGGACTGCAGGCGCCTGCCACAACGCCCGGCCATTTTTTTTTTTTTTTTTTTTTTTTTTGGTTGCAGCCGTCATTGTTGTTTGGCGGGCCCAGGCTGGATTCGAACCCGCCAGCTCAGGTGTACGTGGCTGGCGCCTTAGCCTGTTGAGCCACAGGCGCCGAGCCAAAAATTCTATTTTTTAAAATATGCCTATTTTTTAGAGCAGTTTGCGGGTGATAGAAAAATGGAGCAGAAAGTACACAGATTTCCCATATGCCCCTTCGCCCCACACACAACCTTTCTCAAGAGAGCTCAGGGGCCTCTAACTCTCGCCAGAGGGTGACCGTGTCCCTAGGTGGCACCTCAGAGCAGCAGGTGTCCAAGAGGCCTCGGCAGAAGCTGCAAGGCTGCCACACCAGCCCCAGGAGCCGCCTGGCACCACGCCACAGACACAAGGGGTGGAAGGGCAGAGGGTGTCAGCCTCCCAAATCTACCACAGTCACAAGCCCCAATTACCAAGGGTGGGGCCAAACCACCACCAGCCATGCCTGTGTGCTACAGGATACTACTCGGAAGACTGAGGGGGCACAGATGGACTTTTATTAAATTGACAAATAAAAGTATATATTTATGGTTAAGGGACTCTAGATACTCTAGTTGCAGCCGTCATTGTTGTTTGGCGGGCCCAGACTGGATTTGAACCTGCTAGCTCAGGTGTATGTGGCTGGCCCCTTAGTCACTTGAGCCACAGGTGTCAAGCCAAGGGACTCTAGATATTCTTTTTTTTTTTTTTTTTTTGGTTGCAGCCATCGTTGTTTGGTGGGCCCAGGCTGGATTCGAACCCGCCAGCTCAGGTGTACGTGGCTGGCGCTTTAGCCCATTGAGCCACAGGCGCCGAGCCTCTAGATATTCTGAAAACTAAAAAACTCAAAAATTACTAATAAGGGGCGGCGCCCGTGGCTCATGGAGTAGGGTGCCGGCCCCATATACTGAAGGTGGCAGGTTCGAACCCAGCCTCGGCCAAACTGCAAAACAGAAAAATAGCCGGGCATTGTGTCGGGCATCCGTAGTCCCAGCTACTTGGGAGGCTAAGGCAAGAGAATCACCTAAGCCCAGGAGTTGGAGGTTGCTGTGAGCAGTGTGACGCCACGGCATTCTACAGAGGGTAATAAAGTGAGACTCTGTCTCTACAAAAAAAAAATTACTAATATATAAGGATTACCCCCCCCCCCAAATAAGGTAAAAAGTGGTTCCCACTTGAAGTGGGCACTTGGCAGGAAAAATCAGTCTTCATATTTTATATAATATGTTATTTATAATAAATACAAACTAGGGAAACTTCCTAGTGCAGAATGATCCCAGCACACCCCGTTTCCCTGCTCTTGGTCCCTTGGCCATGAAGGTGGATCCAGGACAGGATAAACCCAGCTGTGGAGCCTCCACCACCCTCACCCTTTGCATTTTAGTGAAAAGCAGACTTCAGCCACGTTGTCCAGGTGAGGCCAGTGGCCCTTCCCCAGGAATGTGCAAAGACCCAGAGAAAGACACCCCCTCCTCTCTGTTCAGGGGCCAGCAGGGGCAAAGTCATTTTTGATAAAGGATCAATGTTTATGTAATTTTGGATGGGGGAGGGGAGAAAACCTCCCTATAAGAAGTTAAACTATAAGAGACAAAATGGAGAAAATGTACTCAACTTTCATTATAAATAAAGGGCTAATATTCTTTTTTTTTTGCAGTTTTTGACTAGGGTCGGGTTTGAACCCACCACCTCTGGCATATGGGACCGGCGCCCTAGTCCTTTGAGCCACAGGTGCCGCCCAGGGCTAATATTCTTAATACATAAGAAATTGCTGGCTCAGCGCCTGTGGCTCAATGGGCTAAGGCACCAGCCATGTACACCTGAGCTGGCAGGTTCGAAACCAGCCCGGGCCCACCAAACAACAATGTTGGCTGCAAACAAAAAATGGCTGGGCGTTGTGGCGGGCGCCTGTAGTCCCAGCGACTTGGGAGGCGGAGGCAGGAGGCTTGCTTGAGCCCAGGAATTGGAGGTTACTGTGAGCTGTGATGCCATAGCACTCTATCCAGGGTGACAGCTTGAGGCTCTGTCTCAAAAAAAAAAAAAAAAAAGAAATTGCTGGTTCGGCACCTGTGGCTCAAGCAGCTAAGGCGCCAGCCACATACACCCGAGCTGGCGGGTTCGAATCCAGCCTGGGCCCGTCAAACAACAATGACAGCTGCAACCAAAAAAATAGCCGGGCATTGTGGCTGGAGCCTGTAGTCCCAGCTACTTGGGAGGCTGAGGCAGGAGACTCGCTTGAGCCCAGGAATTGGAAGTTGCTGTGAGCTGTGATGCCACAGCACTCTATCCAGGGTGACAGTTTGAGGCTCTGTCTCAAAAAAAAAGAAAGAAAGAAAGAAAGAAAGAAACTGCTAAAAATTGAGAAGGAAGCAAAACAGAAAAAATGGGCAAGAATTATGTGCACAATGTTCATATAAAGTGAAATGCAAATTGCCTTTAAACACAGAAAAAGATGCTCAGCTTTACTCATGTTAACAGAAATGCAAATTATATCCACATGAAAATTACCATTTCTCCCCTTTCAGGCAAACATCTGAAAAATTGAGGACACTGTCGGCAAGGTTGTGGGCGGCGCAGACGCTAAATGACAATGTGGCTCCTGGGCAGGGATGCGCCGCGGCCTGGCAAAGTCACACAGTTATTTTCCTTTTGATCTAGAAACCCGACTTCTAAGAAGCTATCCGAAGACATGCTAGAACATGCACGGGACCGCGTGCTCTCAGAGCAACTCAGAGCCGAACTATTCCAACAGCACAGAGCCAGGAACAACTGAGTGTTCATCTATAGGAAGCTGCTCAGCCAGGCTGCGGGGGAGCCCTGCAGTGGGGTGCCGTACCCCCACTCTCTGATGGCATGTGACAGTCGAGATGTGGCACTGAATGAAGAAGCTAGCCGTGGAAAGGGGTGGCGGGAGCTGGCTCTATGTGCATTTACTTACATTATTTGAAAACAGAACATAAACCAAATAATATATTTTTTAAAATGTTACCAATGAGGCCCTGGTGCCCGTAGCTTGGTGGTTAGGGCGGTAGCCACATACGCCGAGGCTGGTGGGTTTGAACCCGGCCCAAGCCAGCTGAACAACAATGACAACTGCAACAAAAAATAGCCAGGTGTTGTGGCAGGTGCCTGTAGTCCCAGCTACTCGGGAGGCTGAGGCAAGAGAATCACTTAAGCCCAAGAGTTGGAGCTTGCTGTGAGCTGTGACGCCACCGCACTTTACCGAGGGCCACATAGTGAGACTCTATCCTAAAAAAGAGAAAGAGCAAGAAGTTCAGTCTGAGAGGAAAGAGATCGAAATTTTATCAGTGCCCTGATCTTCATACAGAAGACGCACAGATTTGTGCAGTATGACACAAACACAAAGGGGGATCAATCCATGACGCTAAACAGCAGATGGGGGAAAAATATAGCCCATTAAGAAATAAACTCGGCTTGGTGCCTGAAGCTCAGCCGGCTAAGGCGCCAGCCACGTACACCTGAGCTGGCGGGTTCGAATCCAGCCCAGCCTGCCAAACAACAATGACGGCTGCAACCAAAAAATGGCCGGGAGTTGTAGCGGGCGCCTGTAGTCCCAGCTACTTGGGAAGCAGAGGCAGGAGACTTGCTTGAGCGCAGGAGTTGGAGGTTCCTGTGAGCTGTGATGCCACAGCACTCTACCCAGGGTGACAACTTGAGGCTCTGTCTCAAAAAAAAAAAAAAAAATAAGAAAGAAACTCTTGGTCGGTGCCTGTGGCTCATCGAGTATGGCGCCAGCCCCATATACCGAAGGTGGCAGGTTCAAATCCACCCTCGGCCTAACTGCAACACAGCAAAATAGCCGGGCGTTGTGGCGGGCTCCTGTAGTCCCAGCTACTTGGGAGGCAGGAGTTGGAAGTTGCTGTGAGCTGTGTGACACCACGGCACTCTACAGAGGGTGATAAAGTGAGACTGTCTCTACCAAAAAAAAAAAGAAAGAAAAAAAAAGAAAGAAACTCCTCCAAAGTTTCCCAAGCAGGAGAGCTGACACTAAGGGGCTCTTCAACCCCAGCTTAGTTAATTATTTCTGATATCATAATGGTTGCTATGAATTCCGGCCAGGAAGAACTGTAACTACCGTGCCAGAGAGAAGACGAACTTGGTGCCGAGACCGGCCGGGCGCGGTGGACCCGGCAGTGACTCCTTCTCCCCACACTGCACTGGCCCGCGTACACCCCTGGTCATTGAGAGCCTGTGCTGAGTCCTGGGACAGACAGAGAAGAACTGGCCTGGCCCCCCCACCAAGCAGAGTAGGGAGGGAAAGAGAAGCACAGTGGCCTGGAGAAGAGGCCTGTCCGTCTGCAGAGGCAGGTTTCTGAGAAGAGTTAGGGTGAGGGTGAGGGTGAGGCCCTGCAGCAAGGCCACCACAGACACCTGGGTTTGCCTCGCAGCCCAGGCGCCCTCTGATACCCACCTGGCCACACTGCAGATGTTGTACTTCCATCAGTCCCTAAACACTGTCCAGAGTGCTTGTGAAGGTGGAGGGGGGGCCTGGCCTGGTCTCACCCTGTCTCAGCCCCCACATCCTAACTTCCGAAGGCTGATGGTGGCACAGAGACTGCCCATTCCAGACCTGTGGCCTCCTGCGTCCAGACTGAGAGAGCAGCACCCAAAATGTGGCCTCTGCAGTGACCCCAACACCAGCACAGATCCCCCCACAGCTGCTCACAGGTGGGCAGGCCCCGCCCTCCTTCCCTGTCCTTTCCGGAACCCCCCAGCCACCTCTCTACTCCCTGAAACACACCCAGGAACTTTTGTCTGATATACAGGAAAGCTTTTCAAATGCAACAGGGTAAAGAAAACTGGCGTAAGTGGAGTACCGCTGGGCCTTGCAGCAGGAGGACTGGGACAGGAAGCTCCAGTGCAACAATCCCGCAGGGACAGACAAGCGCCCGGGATTCCACCCCACGAGGCATCCACAGTCAAATCATAACATTCACGGAGGCTGGCTCGGCGCCTATTGCTCAATGGGATAAGGCGCCAGCCACGTACACCTGAGCTGGCAGGTTCGAATCCAGCCTGGGCCCGCCAAACAATGATGACAGCTGCAATCAAAAAATGGCCAGGCGTTGTGGCGGGCGCCTGTAGTCCCAACTACTTGGGAGGCAGAGGCAGGAGACTCGCTTGAGCCTAGGAATTGGAGGTTGCTGTGAGCTGTGATGCCGTGGCACTCTATCCAGGGTGACAGCTTGAGGAGGGGTTATTAACTAATGGACACAAAGTTTCCATCAGGTAAGATGCATGAGCTCTTGAAGTCTGCTACATTGTACCGACAGTCAACAACTGACACTTTATTTTTATTTATTTATTTTTTTTGTAGAGACAGAGTCTCACTTTATCACCCACAGTAGAGTGCCGTGGTGTCACACAGCTCACAGCAACCTCCAACTCCTGGGCTTAGGTGATTCTCTTGCCTCAGCCTCCCGAGTAGCTGGGACTATAGGCGCCCACCACAACCCCTGGCTATTTTTCTGTTTTGCAGTTTGGCCAAGGCTGGGTTTGAACTCAGCACCTTCGGTATATGGGGCTGGCACCCTACTCACTGAGCCACAGGCGCCGCGGACAAATGTACACTTTAAATTTGCCAAGAGGACAGATTTTTTTTTTTTGCAGTTTTTGGCCAGGGCTGAGTTTGAACCCGCCACCTCCAGCATATGGGGCCAGCGCCCTACTCCTTTGAGCCACAGAGTCTCACTTTGTTGCACTCAGTAGAGTGTCATGATGTCACAGCTCAAAGCAACCTCAAACTCTTGGGCTTAAGCTATTCTCTTGCCTCAGCCTCCCAAGTAGCTGGGACTACAGGTGCCCGCCACAATGGCTACTTTTAGAGACAGGATCTCCCTCTGAGTCAGGCTGGTCTGGAACCTGTGAGCTTAGGCAATCCACCCACCTCAGCCTCCCAAGTGCTAGGATTATAGGTGTGAGCCACCGTGCCCAGCCCTCACAGTAAAATTTTTTTAAACAGAAAAAGGAAGTTTTTCTTTCCTTTCAAAAGGGGTTGGTAACAGCGGTAAATGATTAAAGTCAACCCAAATATCTTATAGGGAACTGATTAACAATTAAATGGTATACAGACAATAAAAATCATCTTTTTCACGGGTTTTGAAATACTCATTAATAAGATTTTTTTTTTTTTTTATGGTAGAGATAGTTTCACTTTATCGCCCTCAGAAGAGTACCGTGGTTTCACACAGCTCACAGCAACCTCCAACTCCTGGGCTTAGGCAATTCTCTTGCCTCAGCCTCCCAAGTAGCTGGGACTACAGGCACCCGCCACAACGCCTGGCTATTTTTCTGTTTTGCAGTTTGGCCCAGGCCAGGTTTGAATCCGCCACCTTCAGTATATGAGGCCAGCGCCCTACTCGCTGAGCCACAGGCACTGCCCATAATAAGATATTTTTTTAAAAGGAAGAAACAAAATCATTACAGCGTGATCCAAATTTTGTGTGTGTGCTGGGGGTGGCAGTGGGCCACAGGCAGAGGCACAGACACCTGTGTTCAGATGCTCTGGCTGCCTGAGAAATGCCTTAGACTGGGGGTTTAGACAGTAGACATTTATCCCTCACCGTTCAGGAGGCTGAAGAAAGAAATCAGGGGCCAGCATGGCTGGGTTCTGGTGAGGGCTACTCCCTGGCATGCCCCTGTACTCCGTCCCCATGTGGCAGAGAGAGCCAGCCAGCTCTGGTGTCCTTTCCTATAAAAAGACCAATCCCGTCCTGAGGCCCCCACCCTCATGACCTCATCAAACCCAATTACTTCCCACAGGCCCCACCTCTGGACACCGTGACATCAAGATTTAGGTATTGGACACAAGAGTTTGAGGAAGACAAATCAATCCATTCCAATACCCAATAGTCTACCAGAGGAACCTGGGCAGGTATTAATTACGAGTGGCACTGAGTGTCTTGACTCACACTTTTCTAGAATTTTAGATTGTCTTCTACAATCAGGAAAAAAAAAGCACAAGGTTGTTGTAAAGGGCCACTTAGTGGTCACTTAGTGTCATGACAGCAGCTTAGGGAGCAGTGAGGGCTTCACACACAGCAAGACTCACACAGAGGACGCCCATAGTCGGGGAGTGGGCAGGGGCCACCAGAGAAGCTGCGGAAGCCACTTTCAGGCAGTGCCATCCTCATCGCTGGAAAAGTGGGAAATGAAGGGCCCCACTTCTGTGGATCTTTGGGGGGCCATGCTGCAGGGCCAGTAGTGCAGCTAGATCGGCAGGCCTGTCTGGAGGGAGGGAGAGGGGGCTGCCTTGGCCCAGGGCTCTCTTCTCAGGGTACACAGATGTGCTGCTGTGCTAAGAGGACTCTGCCAGGGGCAAGTCAGTAGTGGGCAGTCACCTGAGCCGGTATGAAGGACCAAGCTCACAGCTATGCATAGACCACCCACAAGGCTGGCCATATGCTGTCCAGGGGCCGTAGCAGAAAGGGTCCAGCTCTTGGCCTTACCAGTTAACAAGAGGTGGTGTGGCTGAGGCTGCTCTGCTGTGTGTCCCAGGTCCCAGGTATAGTGACTTTCGTATGTCCCGGGAGCACAAGAAGAGACGCAGCTCCCATGCCAAGTCTGCAACTTGGGACAAGGCCTTTCTCCCCTACCCAGGACACATACTCTGCCCTTCTAGATCTTCTAGGTGACATAATGATATTTCCTCCCTTGCCAAACCGCAAGCTCTCAGAGGACATGGCCCAAGCCGGTTCCCTGAAGTAGCCTCACGAGGAGCATCACCAGCGCTCAGACCTGTGCTCCAGGGGTGGGGGCAGCACGTCCACCATTGCGGGTCCTCCCAGCCCATCCTCAGGCCTCTCCCGAGCCTCCTGCAGCCCACCCTCCACACCTGAGCAGGGGGACTCCTACGCTTTACCTGAGCACAGCAGAACGGTGCCCGGCATACAGCAAGTGTTGTGATGGTTGGCTACTGTTAACATCGCTGTTTCCTCTTTGGTTTTTTATACTAGCAGGTCTTTATTGTTATACCATTCTGTCCATCTCCTGGATCACACAAGTGTCATGAATGCAGACATGTGGTGCCCAAACCCCAGAACCTGGGATTTGACTCTGACTCTGGCCAACAGCACAGAGAAGGCGGGGCCTGCAGGCCGCTCCCTGGGGGCAGAAGAGAGAGAATGACAATACGACCAGGGCACGCGCTTCGGCAATTCCTTTCTGTCTGCACTGAACACACCACTGGTCCTCTCCCCCTTTTGTCTTCCTAAATCTGGATTTAAGCAGCCACTGCTGGTAATAAATTTTTTTCTTTCAATACAAATAATGCCCTAATAAGCCTGTGTGCTGATACATTGGTTTGCTTGAAAATCCTACTGAAAATTAAAATTATTTAGTGCAACCCCCATGGAGAACAGTATGGAAGTTCCTCCAAAAACCGAGAATAGAAATAGAACTCTAGGGCGGCCCCTGTGGCTCAGTGGGTAGGGCGCCAGCCCCATATACCCAGGGTGGCAGGTTCGAACCCAGCCCCAGACAAACTGCAACAAAAAAATAGCCGGGTGTTGTGGCAGGCGCCTGTAGTCCCAGCTACTCGGGAGGCTGAGGCAGGAGAATCGCCTAAGCCCAAGAGCTGAAGGTTGCTGTGAGCTGTGACGCCACAGCACTCTACCGAGGGCAATAAAGTGAGATTCTGTCTCTAAAAAAGAAATAGAAGTCCCATGTGACCCAGCAACACCCCCCCACCCAGGGGCATGTGTGCAAAGGAGGGGGATCCAGTGCTTTGAAGAGGTGTCTGCACCCCCACATTGCTGAGGTTGGAATCAGCGTAAGGGGCCATCGACAGATGAATGGTAAAGAAACTGTGGTACATACACAATGGAATATTATATAGCCACACAAAAATGAAATGCTGCCGTTTGGAACAACATGGCTGGAACTGGAGAACATTATATTACGTGAAATGAGCCGAGCACAGAAATACACATGGTGCATGTTCTCACTGATGTGTGGAGTAAATAGTAAAACAATCGCTCTCAAGGAGACAGAGTAGAAGACGTTTACAGAGGCTGGGAAGGGTCGTGGGGAGGGCGGGTAACATGAGATGGTTAATAGCTGCTAACATATAGCTAGCTAGCGAACAATATTTGATAGCAAACAAAGTGACTATAACCAGCAATAACTCAGGGTACACTTTAAACAACTAAAAGAGAAGAACTGGAAAGTGCCTAACACAAAGAGATGACAGATGCCTGAGGTGATGGACCTGCCAATCACCCGGATGTGATTAATTCACACTGTGGTCTGTAGTTAACATCAGAGTGCCCTGTAAGCACAGACAACTATCATGTGCCCACGAAAATTTAAAATTAACATCTTTTTAAATAAATAAAAATAGAAAGTATATCTTCAATCAGCTTCCAACTGAAACTCGCTATTATGGAGGTCTCTTCTTTCCAGCCGGATTGTGTTTTGTACACAGCTGAGAGTCTGGGTAAGGAGCGAGACGCTGGCTGTTTACCATCGTCCAATTAGTGGTGAGGGCCCCACCACCTCAGGCCACTTGGCACTGCGTCCTTCACAGCCAAGAGCAGCCCCTGCCCCGGCGCCAGGGAAGCGGTCACCACAGGCCCGGCCCCTGAAGCCCGAGCTGGTCGCGGGCCTGGGCAGGGGTCCTGTCCGGAACGCGCGTCAGGACGCGCTGCTAGCAGGCAGAGGCTCCTCTCTGGTGCCCGAGTGTACACGAGGGACGGAGCTCCGCTGGCTCTCAAAACGCTGCCGCTGGTGGCCAAAGCAAGTGTCCATTCACTGCCACGACTCGGATTGGGAAGGCCAAGAAGGGGTAGGGAGGTCTGGAGCTCCGGCTTTTCATCCTAAACCCGGACGACACCCAGGGGGTGCCCTGTCCCGCGCGCCCACCGCACCGCGAGGCAGCGGCTTCCTCCAGCGCCCGGCTCCGGCCACTAAGGCGGGTGGAGCCGCCACCCCTGCTCGCATTTGCACACATCACGCAGCGGGGAGCCCGGACAACAGGAGGGAGACACCGGAGCCCGCGGGGGGCGGCTAAACCCACCTGCTCTTCACCGGAGCCGGGCCGCGGGGGGCTCCAGGAGGCTGTCCAGGCCGGGCCTTCCCGGGCCCCTGGACCACCCATCACCCCCCCATGCCCAGGTCTCCGACCTTACCGACCGCGGCCCAAGCGCAAACGCGAACTGGTGAGATTTAAAAACCAGACGCTAATTAAGAGAAAACGCCGCACCGGCCCCACCTTCCCGGGGGTGGCCGAGCCGCAGATGCCGAGATGCGGAGGCGCCGCCCCACACCTGCGCGCCCCACCGGGTCCCCGCCGCGCCGCGGCCTGTGCGCGGCGCGGAGACGGGCCCCGCCGCGGGAGGTCGCGGGGATGCGGGGACAGACTCCCGGGCTGCGGGGCCCCTGCAGCCCCGGCCCCGCCCGGCCCGGGCCCCGCGCACAGGCCGGCGGCTGCTCACCGAGGCTCCGGTCCGGCCCTGGCTGCGGCGGGCGGCGGGCGCGTCACCGAGGCGGGGCGGAACCTCCCCGGGACCCGCTCCGGCCGCCGGCGATGCCGCCCCTTCCTCCCGGACCGTGGGTCTCAGTCCTACCCGGCGTCGCTCGCAGTCGGGCAGGACCAGAAAGCAGCGCGATGAGGCTGGAAGTAACCCGCTCGCTCCCGAGGGCGGAGGCGACGGGAGCCCGGCGGGGTTGAAACCGCGCTCTGTCCGCGTCCAGCGCCCGGGCTCCCCGGGAACCTGCCGGGGGCCGGACTCGCTCACCTGCGCCTCGGCTGCTGGAGGGTGGAGCGGCAGAGCGGTCGGCCGCACCTGCGCCTTTGCGCTGTTAACTCTCGCCTTCCCGTCTCCAAGTGCTGCCTCCCGCGCCCTGGCGGGAGAGATGCTTCTGGAGTCTTGACTGGACACACGACCTGGCCGCTCGGGACTCAGACCCTCAGTCCAGCGCAGAGCCCGGCGTGGGGCCAGCTAACCACCTCTGGACCCGCAGTCCTGCTGTGCATCTGTGAAGAGGGAAGAACTCAGATCCCACGTCTAGAAGTGCAGGCAGGGTAAAAACAGGCCAGTGGGCACCTGTCTGTGGCTGAATGTCCCTCGCCTCCCTTCATGGCTCTGTCGTCAGGAACAGTCTCAGCCTAAGTGGATAAGGTACTTGGTAAGTGTCCAGATGGCAGTACTGGTGGACACTGGTGGACAGGGAGGGGAAGGCCAGACCCAGAACAGGTACCTTTCTGTGACCACCATGTAATGTGCCCCCATGGAAGGGTGCTGATAAAGTCAGCTGGCCCCAGGAGCTGAGGCATGACCCGAGCTTCCTGCTGGTCTCAAGTGCTCATAGACAGAGCCTGCAGTGTGGCCGTGGCCAGGTCAGCTCTGGGCAAAGTGTTAAACCCACACATCGGTCCATCCAGGCCACCACGGCCCCAGCTTCCAGGAGTCTCTTGTGAGAAAGGCTGGGATGATTGCAGAAGACCTGGCCGACCTCCACTGGGGTCTTGCCCGGCTCTTCCTGAGCACCCTCTATGCAGTAGGAACATTCAGCAAGCCACACATGGAGCACAGATGTTCTCACATCTGGGCCTAGTATATCCACATACTCTCCCCAGAGCTCCTACACCTGCTCCTGCCAGCCTTTTCCTTCTAAGTCCCAATCATCAGATCAACCTCTCAGCCTCTCTCCTCTCAAGTAAAGTAAGGACAGCCACCCTGTGGCTTCAAATGTGGCCCGGCATGGATTTCCCATGCCCAATTTGGGCAGGCCGTGATGTCCACTGTCCTCCCCCAGCAGTCGTGCAGCGCATCCATACACCAGGCTCTATTGTTTATTCTTCAGTTTATTTTAGGCAACTCTTCATAAAACCAGAAATGCAAGTGGAGGGACAACACAGGAATGGATATATTCAAGGGTGAGCTACCTGCTCGTGCCACTCATCTGGACATTAAGACATGCTTGGGGACAGCCTCGTGGTGGCCTGCAAGGCTGTCCTGGCACAGTACCGCAGACCATGGGGCTCAAAGAACAGAAGCTCATTTTCTTACAGTCCTGGGGCCAGAAGTCCACCATCAAGACCAGGACCCTGCAGGCTAAATTGTGGCACAGGAGGTTGGTTTCTGCTGAGGCCTTTCTCCTTGGCTCCCAGACAGCCATCCTCTCTCTGTCCTCACATGGTTTTTCCTCTGCGTTCATGGCTGTAGTGTCTCCGCCTATCCCACTGGATTAGGGATCCCCCTTATGACCTCCTCTAACCTGAATTACCTCCCTAAAGGCCCTCTTTCCACATACAGTCACACTGGGAGCTGGGGCTACAACATATATGAATTTAGGGGGGACACAGTTCGGCCCATAACAGATCTCACATGTACTGCTTTCATTTTTGTGACAGTTTTGTTGGAAACACCCTGCTCTGTGGTATGGTGGATCAGATAATGCTGAACAGTGACTGACAGTGTATGTGGCATGGTCCTAGTGAACTACAGTAAAATGAACTGTGTGCAGAGACCCCCGAGAAGCTACTTCTCAAAAGGGATCAAAAGGGAATGGTTATGTGTTGTGAGATGACGGATCAACACTCCTCAGGGCCTGGATTGTGGTTAACCTGGCAAGGTCCGCCGCTGGCTCTGTGTTGTTACTGTGAGGAGGATCTGGCCAGCTGTCATGGTCAGCCCATGTGCAGAGATGGGGAGGTCCACCAAACTTGGTCAGAAAGCCAGCAATTCTGGACAGCAGTCAGAGTAGCCTCCCCAAGACTGTTCTCTTCTTCTGTTTCCAAAACCAAGGTTTTATACGTAATGTTCAAATCAAAAACCCTTATCTTATCTTAAACAACAATAATTAAGGCCAGGCATGGTGGCTCATGCCTATATTCCTAACATTCTGGAGGCCAAGGAGGGTGGATTGCTTGCTCTCGGGAGTTTAAGACCAGACTGAACAAGAGCAAGCCCCATCTGTTGTAATGCCTAGGAGTTACCCGAAGACCACACTGCCAACAAGCCAAATTCATAGAAGAGTCCCTTTATTAAAAAGCTGGTGGGCGACTGCCTCAGTGTCCCAACCTGCCTGCTCTCTGTTCTCCTAACATTCTGGGAGGCCAAAAAGGGTGGATTCTTAAGCATTTCCAAATGCTTACGGGGTCAGATTTTTAAGGCTTGGTCTGCATCCCTATTGGCATGCAGCCTGCCCAGATGCATCTGGGTAGGTTAGCAAACATTGTACACAAGCAGAATTTTGCGGTTAGTTTGTTTCTATACTTTTCCCACCTGGTATTTCTTAAAGGTCAGTCCAGGGACAGTTGGTACCTCCTGGTCAGTTTCTCAGGGAATTAGCCAAGCAAGAAATTGGGAGTAAACTAGAAGCAAGAAATCAATTAGTACTTTCCCATCTATCTTGGGAGTGAACTAGACGTTTTTCCTAATCCATTTTTCTGAAAGCTTGCAGCCCAGAAATTTGCCAGGAGTTAACTGGTATTTTTCTACTTTAGCGTAGGCCTAATACTTTTCCACCTTAGCCTAGGCCTACTAGGCCTAGCACTGTAAAACTAGCCGGGTGTTGTGGCGGGAGCTATAGTCTCAGCTACTTGGGAAGCTGAGGCAAGAGAATCATTTGAGCCCAAGAGTTTGAGGTTGCTGTGAGCTGTAACGCCACAGCCCTCTACTGAGGGTGACATAGTGAGACTCTGTCTCAAAATAAATAAATAAATAAATAAATAAAATAATAATAAGATATAATAAAAACTAAAAAGAAATA
>CAUYRH010075615.1:0-22277 GCA_963574655.1 Perodicticus potto | reverse complement strand
ACATGACACTGGAATACAATGATGATTTATGTCTGTTAAAATCAGGTTCCCTGTAGTCCCAGCTACTCAGGAGACTGAATCCAGAGAATCGCCTAAGCCCAGGAGTTGGAGGTTGCTGTGAGCTGTGACGCCACGGCACTCAACCGAGGGCAATAAAGTGAGACTCTGTCTCTGTCAAAAAAAAAAAAAAAACTTCTATTGTATATATTTCAATTATACAACATGATGTTATGAAATGCATGCTCATAGAAAAAATGTTGTCATAATGAAGCTAATTAATATATTCATCATCTCATGGTTACCCATTTTCTTTTGTTTCTGTAGCAAAAACAGATGAAATCTACTCATTTAACATCAATCCCAAACGCAATACAATTTTACGAGTATAGTCTTCCTGCCAAACATTAGATCTCTCCTATGTATCTGTTACTTGGTATCCTCTGATGTTTAAAAAAATCCTTCTGGACTTTATGACTGTAGGACCCTGTGACTGTGGGTATGCCTGGAAGTATAATTTCCCCAACTACATGAGATCTCTTTGTATACATGTAGGTGATTATCCTGCATAGACCTCATGGCAATTATAATTCTGTAGTTATTTTTATTTGATTATCTGCTTAGTGTCTGTCTCCCCATATGACTGTAAGCTCCAAGAAGACAGAGACCAGGTGTCACTGCTGAATCCCCAGCCTCAGTTCGGGGCCTGGCCCCTAGTAATGGGAGGAAGGAAAGAAGGGAGGGAGGGAGGGAAGTTAAGAAAGAAAGAAGGGGCGGCGCCTGTGGCTCATCGAGTAGGGCGCTGGCCCTATATACCGAAGGTGGTGGGTTCAAACCCGGCCTCCGCCGAACTGCAAAAACAGAAAAATAGCCAAGCGTTGTGGTGGGCGCCTGTAGTCCCAGCTACTGGGGAGGCTGAGGCAAGACAATCACCTAAGCCCAGGAGTTGGAGGTTGCTGTGAGCTGTGATGCCATGGCACTCTACTGAGGGCGATAGAGTGAGACTCTGTCTCTACAAAAAAAAAAAAAAAAAAGAAAGAATGAAAGAAGTTAGGCTGGACTCAAGTGAGGGTGGCGTTAATGACCTCAAGTGTCCCTGCTGAGTCAGGGACTCCATAGTTCTGTGAACACCCACTATGAGGGAGTGGCCCCTTCATAGTGGGTGTCCTGGTGCTGAGTGGTCGCTGCCTTCTCTCTTGTAGCCTGCCTACAGCATCAGAGCTGCGATGCCTGCATGTCCTCAGACCTGACCTTCAACTGCAGCTGGTGCCATGTCCTCCAGAGGTTGGTGTCCAGGGATACCTGCTGATTCCCAGACTGTGGAGGAGGGGCAGAGGGTGGCACGGCCTAGCTCCTGGCCTCAGGCCTCACTGTCCACAGTCTGCCAGTGTGAGGGTATCTCTGGCCAGTGCCACTCTGACCCTTGGGACAAGAGTGTCTCAGAAGTGAGTTTTCCCTGAGGCTTGTGGCTGATCTGGTGTTTGTGTGGCAGGGTGTGGCGATCCTAGGTTTCTGGAACACTACTTTGGGGTCCAGCTGATACAGCTCCTTCCCCCCACCCAGGGAGGGTTGGTTCATCCTAGAATAGGGCTTGTCACAGAGGGATCCACAGCTGTGGGCATCCCATACTGAGGACTCTTACCAAACATGCAGAGTCCTGGGACCCACTCACACCCTCTGCATCAGGCTTTCCAGGAGAGAACCCACGAAGCTGCATTTTAACATACAGCCTCATCTGCAAACGAGTATGAAAACTGTCAGCTCAGAGACAGGACATAATCCAAAGCCCCAGGAACCCCAGACAGTACCTCAGATCTTTCTTAGACTATGACAGCATTTCCTGAAACCCAGGGGTATGGACATTGCAGGCATCCGTGGAAAGTTGGGGAAAGCTACAAAGCTATGTTTGCTTTGTTTTAGAAGCTCAGAAAATTCCAAGTAGGATTCAGTTTCAGGGATAACGTTCTTAAATCTAACTCATCTCCCACTCCTCGTTCTGAAATCATTTCCTTACAGATTCAACTCAGGCTTTGAGCTTTGTTCCCTGTCCAAGATAAATAAACAATGGGAGGGAAAGAGAAAAGGATTTCTTTGGAGACTAGGGCTCTCGTGAGAGTGGGAAGCCCTGTGAACTCCAAGAGCCTTTAAGGCAATCTTGAAAATTGCAAAATTATAGTCTCTGAGTTTCCATCCAGCTGCTATGCAACTGTCAGCATTTCCTTTGCTCCTTTCCAATATCTTGGTGCAGAAGTAGAGGCTCTCACCTTTACAGGCAGGCTGCCTGGCTCACAGGACGCCAGGGCTCTGGGCTGGAAGGTGAGCGGATCGTGCTCCTCGGGCCTGTCAGGTGTTCTTTCCACCAGCTATGCTTTTACTCACTCTCTTGCGGGCCTCAGTTTGTTTACCATGTATAATGGGCCAGGGTCATATGATTCAGGTCATACGATTCAGGGAGATGTGGGGGAGGAACACATTAATTAACCCTTTGAATACCAAACAACCGTTTCATGAAAATTTAGGGTCCTTCACATAAAATTAGAGAGCCCAGAGAAAAATACACAGGAAGAATCCAGGTTGGTTTTTCTGGAGTGGAGCTTTGCAGAGTAATCTCCAGACGGTGAGGCGCTAAGAATCACCTGGAAGGCTTGTAAAAATGCAGATTCCTGGGCCCTGCACCAACTCACTAAATATAATCCTCTGGGACCACGATCCCGGGAATCTGATTTTTGAAGTGGTCCATCTTGTGCACTTTCAAATTTGAGAACCATTGTCTCAGGGATAGGGAGATGACCTCAGATGAGCCCTGAGATCTTGGGGCTGGCTGCCACCGCATGACTCAGCCTCCAATAAGAGCTGAGCCATGAGAGCTGCAAAATGGGGCAGATGAAAGCAAAACCCTTGCATTGACACAACCCCCATCAGATGAACACTCCCAAACTCGGAGACCATGGCAGTTTAATGAGGGCTAGGCCTGCCTCAACATTAAGAGGTTAGTCAGGTTGGGGGAAGGGCAGGCCCTCTAGTTGTGGGCTCTGCCTTTTTTGTGGTTATGTCAGCAAAGAGAAACAGAGCACAGCCCAGAGAAACCCCACCAGAGAGTAAGGCTGATGTGGGCTGGAAACCCATCCCATCCCCAGATGCCCCATGGGCCTGAGCTCTCTCCACAGCATGCCCCTGCTTGCTGGCTTTCTGGAGCCTCATCTTCAACAGACAGCTGACGCCAAGTCCCCAAAAAGCCAGAGGGTGAGGGCTGATGCAGCAGGGCCAGATCACATGGTCGCTCCCACCAACAGCTGCTGTCAGTCTCCACGTGGCTCTCTCTTCCCCTCCCCTCCACCCACTTGGCCTTCCTTAGCCTCCCAGGATTTACCCTTCCTTCTCTGGGGCCAGATCTAATTTAGATAGTTTCACCTACAATGGCTGCTGTCTTCCCTTCATTCTACCTTGCTCCACCCCCATAGCCCCCCCTGGAGCCTAAGGGTAACTAAGGCTCAGGCTGACCAAGCTCTCCGAGACCACTAGACAGGTGTCTTGACCTTGCTGGTGCAGAGCTAACTTGCCAAGAATTCTTTCTCAGACCAGTGGCTTGGAATGTCATTCTTCCGGTGCTGACGCCTCTGAGCTGGAGCCAGGCTTTGGTGCCTCCCAGCACCAAAGAGTGAAGGATGGAAATGTGTGCATAAGGAGCGAGAACAGTCTCTGGTTCATGTGCAGGCCCCACCCCTTCCCGGGGGAGTTCTCAGTGTCTAATTAACTTCACAATTAGGTTAGGAAATAGGGATCATAATCCTTGCCTTTTGGTGAGGGTCCTGTGCGATAGTATTCAGGAGGTGCCCAACAAATGACCATTTCTTATGCACTTCTTTGAAGCTGGGTTAGTTGGCTCAAGGCTTAGAATGTGATGCTCTTAGACCTTCACCCGAGATTCAATCCTGAAAAGATTCAGTTGCCTCTTATCAGTGTCTGGGACTATCAAAGAGAAAAACAAAAAAGAAGCAATAAGAATCAGTCAGCTTGGTCTAAAAGAAATTTTAGTTCCCAGGCTCCAACAGCCCCACCCAAATCCTCCATTCCCCAAAGTAGGGGCCCCAAGAGAAGCAGAATGTGGATGCCTCCGATAGGCCATCCCAGTTGCAGGAGGAGCCCACAGAGGGATCTTTAAAAGGAAAGGCTGGCGGTCCTTGGAAAGCCTTAGCCCTTGTCTGCCCAGGCCTTGGGCAATTGCTGGTGCAGAGCTAACTTGCCGAGAATTCTTTCTCCACACCAGTGACTTGGAATGTCATTCTTCCGGTGTTGATGCCTCTGAGCCGGAGCCAGGCTTGGTGGATTCCCCAGCACCAAAGGAAGGATGGAAATGTGTGCATAACGTGTGAGAACACTCTCTGGTTCATGTGCAGGCCCCACCCACTCCTGGGGGAGTTCTCAGTGTCTTCCAGCCCAGCTGGGCTGCTCAATGTCCTCTCTGGAGACCTTTTCCAACCAGTTCTTAATCACTGCCAGCCTCTGCCCTTGAATGATTACACATGGCATCTGCTGACACCTACCTTTGGCTCAGACTCTCCTTCCCGAGTTGAGGCCCCCCCAACAATGATGGGAATGGCAGGCATGGTCTGTAATCCTAGCACTCTGGGAGGCCAAGGTAGGTGGATTGCCTGAGCTCAGAGGTTTGAGACTAGCCTGTGCAAGAGCAAGATCCATCTCTACTAAAAATAGAAAAACTAGCTGGGCGTCATGGCAGGTGCCCGTAGTCTCAGATACTCGGGAGACTGAAGCAAGAGGATCTCTTGAGCCTAAGAGTTTGAGGTTGCTGTGAGCTATGACGATGCCACGGCACTCTATCCAAGGTGACAAAGTGAGACTGTTTCAAAAAACCCCAAAAACTATAATGGGGAGATCTATGAGTGACCAAGCCTTTCTCCAGACGAGAATGTGTGTAAATGTCCTGGTTTCTCAGCAATCTCATAGCAGCCCAGAGTCAAGGGGACCTTCAAGATCATTAGAGGTCACACAGTTCTGCTGGCCCCTACCAAACACATGGGCAGATGCGGCCTTGGTCCTGGGAGCTGGCTGACGAGGGTGAGATACCACAGATACCTTCTCCTCCTTCTGGGGAAGGCACAGAGGAGGCCAGTAGGGCTGACTCCTGTCCTACCACTTCCTGAGGTCAAGACACCTGTCCCGTGTTCTCGGGGAGCTTGGTCAGCCCAGCGCTGGGAGCTCAGTTGCTCTACTCATTGTCGGAACAGAGCTGTTGCCAAATGGGGGAAGGGAAAGGGGAGGACTTCTCTGTCACATCTCTCACCTTTTGGTCCCCCTGTAGATGCTCCAGTGGCTTTGACCGCTACCGCCAGGAGTGGCTGGCCTACGGCTGTGCCCACGAGGTAAGAGGCATAAGTAATCTGCTGTAGCTCCTTTGCTAGATGGAGAGGACAGGGCGGCTGCTGGCAGGCCCTTGCCCTGGCAGCTTTTCTCAAGATGTCCTTAGCCCCTGGTGATATCTTCCCCTCCATCTGAGGTTTGTTTTCCAGACTGCTCTGAGCTACTTCGGAAGGTTTAGAGAGCTCTGTGAGTTCCTGAGACAAGCACTTATGATGACTTGGCCTTGAATGGGCAGCCCTCAGGAAACTCCTTTGTTCCATGCAGAGGGTACGCTGGGCATGGCCTTAGCCACGCTGGATCCCCTGGGAGACTGCACTTGGTGACTTTAATGAAGCACTGAGAGCACTTGCTTTTGAGGGAGACAGTCATTCTGGGAGCAAGGAGCCTTCCTCCAGGCACTTCCCATTTAGAATCTCATACAGGTTTCTCCTCACTGCTAAAATTTTCCAGAGCACTGGACACTTTGATTCTGCACGGGGATCATCCTAAGTCCCTCACCTGTCCTTTCTCCTCCCTCCCTCTCTCTGTCTCTTCTTATAATGTCAGCACACGGCACATGCCAAGCCTTCACAGTGGGCTGCCCTATAGTACCCAAAGTGGGCCCAGTGCGCCTACTGATCAGAGGGCGAAATTAGAGCTCAGAGAAGTTTAGTGACTTGGCCTGCATCTCACAGCTGGAAGGTGCCGGGCCCAGCATTAAATGTCAACTCCCCAGACCCCACGGTCCCATACTTACCATCCTCTATTTAATTAATCTGGGTCTGAGTGAGCCATGTTTTTCTGGCCTTAGAAAAAGAAATCTTGCCTAGCAGCCCACTCCTTAAGTTGGCTGTTAGTCAATGTTCAGATTTGCTCTATTTGTTTAAGATTGACATCTCAGCTCCTTCCTTGAGGAAGGATTTGAAGCAGCTGACAGATAAATTGCCCTGAAAGATAAGACCCTTTCGGGATAGGGTGGAAAGTGTGAACGCAGTACGGGTACAGCTCTGTCCAGGGCAGCAGTGCCGAGGCCTCTCTTACAGGCTGAGGGCAGGACATGCGAGGACTTCCAGGATGAGGACCACTACTCAGCCTCCCCTGACAGCTCCCTCGGCCCCTTTGTTGAAGACCTCACCTCCACCACGCCCTCCTCCCTCGTCATCGATAGCCTGACCACGGAAGGTGAGGCCTGAGCCCAGGTGTAGGGTGGGGGAGGCCATGGGGAAGAGCCTCTGCTTCGGGCACTTACTATCCTTAACAGGGACAATCTCATGGGATAGGAATTGTTCCACCCAGGTGCAGAGGAGGAACCACCAGAAGCTCAGACAGTTTAGGCCACTTGCTGATAAAAAGCAGAGTCTAGTTTAGGACAAGTGGACTCTACTCCTGACTCTCACCACAATGCTGGCCTGCATCAGGGCTGAGAGAATTCACTGTAGAGAGGGGAAAAATTAATATCCCAGCCTAGTGCCAAGTATTTTTGTTTTTATTCCCTTCAAATTATTTTTTTTTTTTTTTTTTTTTTAGTGTTGGGGATTCATTGAGGGTACAAGAAACCAGGTGCCAAGTATTGTATATAAAATATCTCAGTTAATCTTAACAGTAATCCTGGGGCCGGGCACGATGGCTCATGCCTGTAATCCTAGCACTCTGGGAGCCCAAGGCAGGTAGATTACTGCAGCTCACAAGTTCGAGACCAGCCTGAGCAAGAGCGAGAACCTGTCTCTAAAAAATAGCTGAGCATTGTGGTGGGCGCCTATACTTACTCTCAGCTACTTAGGAGGCTGAGACAAGAGGATCCCTTGAGACCAAGAGTTTGAGGTTGCTGTGAGCTATGACGCCATGGCACTCTACCAAGGGCAACATAGTGAGACTCTATCTCAAAAAAAAAAAGAACTAACGACAAGCAGTAATCTTTATAGAACCTGAGCGATCACCCCTGCAGCAGCTGTGAACTCAGTGCACACACTGAGACATTAGTGGAAGATGGCCCGATTTTTCTATAACTTCGCTTCACTTCTGACTCTCAGGCCCTGCTTGGCTGGAGTGGTGAGGAATTAAACCTCAGACTGGCATTTAGCTCCCTCTTCCTGTGGCCTTGTGCTGACAGAAGGTCTCAGTGGTGCCACAGCGTCCTCCATCTTCGGCTTGTTGCTGATCCGCCCTGCTCCTTGAGGCCTGGCCGTCCTCAGGGGTTTCCTTGGTACCTCAAGGCCTGGGTGTCTGGAAGTTGCCAGAGTTCCACTCACCTGGAAGCCCTGTGCAGGCCTCTCTGGTTTTAGGGCTCTTAAATCTCTTCCCTTTCTCTGGCCCCCTTCTAGAATTTTTCAGCTATCTCTGAGAAACTCCTCTCTTACCCTTTTTCAATACTGCATCTAGGTTTGAAAGATTGAAAGGCTTATAGCTTCCCCTGAGCTTAAAAAGAATAATGGAAAGAAGGAAAGGAGAGATGAAAAAAGTTAATATGTTGTTGTTATTGTTGTTATCATTATTATTATTATATTATTATTTTAAGACAGAGTCTCACTTTGTCACCCTGGGTAGAGGGCCGTGTCATCAGAGCTCACAGCAACCTCAAACTCTTGGGCTCAAGTGATCCTCGCACATCAGCCCCTCAAATAGGTGGGACTACTGGTGCCCACCTCAATACCTGGCTATTTTTAGAGACAGGGTCTCACTCTGACTCAGGCTGGAGAAGTTAATATTTTAAAACATAATTCAGACATAGGCATTTTTTTTATAGATAATGAAGCAGGCTCTTAAGGTACAAAGTAGGTTTCTCAGGGTTACATGAGGGGTAAGTGTGGAGTGTTCTTTCCACAGTGTCCCCTGCCTTTCTAAACATCGCCTAGAGAACATGGACCTGGCAGGAAGGCAGTCACAGAGGGGAATGAACTAATGCCACAAAGAACTTACATTGGGGGAGGCTGACTATGTGCCCTGTAGGGTGCTAAAGCAGCACACAGTTTAAAATTCAGTCTTCCTGCGTGTTG
Source organism: Perodicticus potto (assembly GCA_963574655.1). NCBI lineage: Eukaryota > Metazoa > Chordata > Mammalia > Primates > Lorisidae > Perodicticus > Perodicticus potto. Next base: position 13,929 of record CAUYRH010075615.1, on the reverse strand, counting down.
ATACTATTATGTCCCTGACACTATAGGCCTTTATAGAGAAGACACTAAGGCCTAGAGAGGCTGATGCCAGGAAGAGATAAGACTCAGGTCTCTTATCTCAGGCTGGGCATGGTGGCTCATGCCTGTAATCCTAGCACTCTGGGAGGCAGAGGCAGGTGGATTGCTTGAGCTTACAGGTTTGAGACTAGCCTTAGCCAGAGCAAGTCCTCATATCTAAAAATAGCCAGGCTTGTGGCAGGCACCTGTAGTCCCAGCTACTTGGAGGCTGAGGTAAGAGAATTGCGTGAGCCCAAGAATTTGAGGTTGCTGTGAGCTAGGACGCCACCGCATTTTACCAAGGGCGACAAAGTGAGACTGTATTTCAAAAGGACTCAGGTCTCGGCTCGGCGCCTGTGGCTCAGCGGGCTAAGGCCCCAGCCACGTACACCTGAGCTGGCGAGTTCGAATCCAGTCCGGGCCCACCAAGCAACAATGACGGCTGCAACCAAAAATGGCCGGGCGTTGTGGTGGGCACCTGTAGTCCCAGCTACTTGGGAGGCGGAGGCAAGAGACTCACTTGAGCCCAGGAATTGGAGGTTGCTGTGAGCTGTGATGTCGCAGCACTCTATCCAGGGTGACGGCTTGAGGCTCTGTCTCAAAAAAAAAAAAAAGAAAAAAAAAAGGACTCAGGTCTCATCTGACTCCAAAAGCAGTAATCTTCCCCCCTTGACCCCACTGCCTTTCTTAGTGCTGAATGAAAAGGAAAAGGGTCTGTGCGGGTTCGGGGAAAATCCGTGCAAAAATATAGCAGAGGGTAAGCAAGTGAGCCAGGTTCCCACAGCTCCCGTTACTCTGAAGTTACCCGGGAATAACAAGGAGCTGGTTAAGACTCAGGTACTGAGAGCAAAGCACATGCTGGTGCTGCAGGGGGTTAATTAAAAAGAGGCAGAGAGTAACCTTGCCCTTGGGGAGTTAACAACCAAGTTCAGGGGTGACCCTCCAGTCAAAGGAAACTCCAACTAGAAGGAAGCATGCCCTGGTCAGTCACCCTTAGTTAACCCCTGTGCTTATTAAGGGCACATTCTGAGCCCAGAGCTGGGCCTGGGGATGCAGACACCTCCTACTCCACTGAGAGGCTTTAGCCACAGGGTGTCAGAGGCCAGAAGGGCAGCTGTGCTTGTAACTGTCATATTTAGATTTGTTTGCTCGAAGTGCACAGCAAGCCAATACTCCAAACCACCAGCTCACAGTGGAGAAAGGGGTTTCTCCCAAGACCACAAACGAAGAGGTAGGAGGAAACTTAATGAGTTTGGGGATAGGGATATTTAGGGATTTGGAGTGAGTCTGTCAAGTTCATTGTCTAGAGGAAGAGTGCAGGATGAAGCTGTGGGACTGGGAGATGGAGAAACTGCCTTCTCATGCTGATTTAGTTATCTGGGGTGGGGTGAGGGGGTCTTCAAACTGGTTGGCATCAGCTGTTCTGATGTAATTGAGGACCTTATAAACATCTTAAACAATTCTTAAACAGAAGCCTGTCTATAGGAATGAGGAGGTGCAAATGATCGGTGTCTAGTGCTGCCTGACTTCTGGTTACAGGAATGTATGCCCATGTGCAGCCTGATTACTATTTAATTATAGTGACACTGCTTTCCTAAAGTCTTGTTCAATTGTGAGGGTGGCTTCATGGTGGGCCTGCAGAGCTGTGTTCAAATTCTGCCTTGTAATGACTTGCTCCCCAGAGGGCCCACTTCTCCCGTGTCACTGCAGTGGTGGGCTGTCCCTACACAGAGGCAGTGGATGCTGTTGCCAGTTTTATTATTTGTGTGCATCTCCTGCCAGGCCAGGGACAGGTCTCACTCCTGTTTGCTGGGTAATAATTCCCAACAGAAAACCTTAGAGTAGGTGAAGACGGTTATGGCTCTATGTCCTTCTAGTCCTGGAGGAGGTAGCAAGGATTATCAAGTTACATCAATAAGAGGGAAAAACCCCAACTTTTACTGGGGACTCTCCCCATGGACCCAACTCTCAAGGCCTCTTGGCAGAACAGGTTCTAATCAGTTTCTCGCCTGTGTGGTTGCCGCCTGCACGGGGAGACTTGCGGGTCAGGGTAAGTCTCTCCCGGACCTTCTACCTCAGAGTTCAGGCTACCACGGGTCAGTGTTGTGAACAAAGGGATGCTGGCTCCAGCCAGAGGGACCTGCCAGGCCATGGCAGAGTCAGAGAGCAGCCAGGGCCATAGAGGGGTGGATTTAAGAGCTGCTTCCCACTGAGCGATCCTCCTGCCTCAGCCTCCTGAGTAGATGGGACTACAGGAGTGTACCACACGCCGGGCTAATAGGAGGTGCTTTTTATATTAGTCAGGGTTCTCCAGAGAGAAAGAACCGATAGGAAATACATGTGTATATAGACATATGAAGGGGGATTTATTAGTGGCATTAGCTCATGTAATTATGGAGGCTGAGAAGTCCCATGATAGGCCCTCTGCTGTGCAAGCAAGAGCCTCTGGGATGCTGGTAATTTGCTTGCTTGAGGCCTTGAGAACCCAGGGCTGGGTATGGCACTGGTGTGAGTCATGAAGTCTCAAGACCAGAAAACCTGGGGTCCTGACGTCCAAGGGCAGGACAAGAAGAGTGTATCCCAACTTCGGGAATGAGACAGACCAATTGCCTTTCCTCTGTTTTTGTCCCTTGCTGACTGGATGGAGCCCACCCACACTGAGGATCTTCCCCACTTAAACCACACAGACTCACACGCAGTCTCCTCTGGAAACCCCTACCAGACACCCCCAAATATTGGCTTTTTTAAGGCCAATTCTCTAGATATTCCTTAATGCAGTTGAGTTGACACTCAAAATAAACCATCACACTTGTTAATTTTTTAATTATTTATTTATTTATATTTTTGCAGTTTTTGGCCGGGGCCGGGTTTGAACCTGCCACTTCCGGCATCTGGGGCCTGCGCCCTATTCCTTTGAGCCACAGGCGCCGCCCTTTATTATTACTTAGAAATTAAATGATTGCTATGATTTCAAAGTCAAATCTACAAAAGTAGGTATATTCAAAGAATTTTAGGTTCTCATTCTGTCCCTCCACTTTATCTCCTTCTTCCCTGCAGGGAATCATTTTAAAATTTTCCTATGGTTTATTCTTTTGTCATCTACTTTTCAATAGTTCAAGATTTACTGGAAATGTAGAGCAGAGCAGGTTGCCCTGTCCAGGCACTGGGAGAGTACAGGTTGGGCATAGAGAGCAGGGTAAATGATAGAAACCAAGAAGCTACAGAAAAAGAGACCAAGGCCAACAGGGCATGGAGGCCAGCGCTACCATTGGTCCTCACCTCTAGGGTGAGACAAGGGAGGCACTCAACTCAGATGAAAAAGGAGGTGCAAAAAAAAGCCATAATCAAGATAAATAGTGATGTAATATTTATAAAAATCAAAATTAATGTCAGAAATCCCATGATATCAAAATATCAAAATTTTAAGTGCAGACAGAATGGGGCTCTCATCCCAACCCTACAGAGGGTTTCCAGGGGTGGGACCGCTGAAGGAGGAATGATGGAGGGAAGAAGAACAAGCCTATAGGGGATCGTCACACCTTGCAGAGGGGACGGTCACAGGCCTTGGGGTCTGGGGAGCCTTGAGCAGCTTGTTCCTGCCATGCCCCTGGTGCTGAGCTGTGGCAAATGACAGCAGGAGGAAAGAAGACTGGAGACAAATTGTGAAGGTGCTGAGCAGCAAAGGCAAGCCTGGTCAAGGCCTTTAGAATGACTTAGATGGTGGAGGTGTAGAGGGGAGAGGAAGTGGCGTGGGTACAGTTGTTCAAAGTTCGGGTGCTTAGAACAATAACCTTCAGTTATCTAAGGTATTCTACTGACATGAAACTCTTGCTTTCCTCTTCCCCATAAAAATCTGCACAGGACAGAATCATAGGAAGCAAGGACAGCTGGAACTTCTTTAGAAAGCCACAGGATGCATGCCAAAGAATGGAGCGTGGGCTGGGAATCTCTCCTACATGCTGCAGCCCCAGGGAGTCTCCAAGCTCATCCGATCTTAAGACACAAATAGCCCCTCTTCTCGCCCTTCCTCAGCTCTCCATTGCCTCTTAGAAGGATGTGCAAGGTCTTCTACTTGGCTCTCCAGACGTGCCCGAACCCCACCCAGTCTCCTCCCTCACCACCCCTTTCTCACATACTCTTCACCCTCCAGCTGTGATGAACTGCTGTGTGACTTTGAGCGAGTCTCCTCCCCTCTCTGTGCTTTAGTTTCCTTGCCACCAAAATGACAGTTTGGCCTAAACTTCCCCAAATTCCCACTGGGACCCAGAGTGACAAAGGCTGTGATGATTCCACTAATCTTGTTCTTTCTGTCCTCTCTTTGAAGATGACACCAAGTTGAATCCCTATGCAGAAGGAGATGGTGAGTACAGAACTGCCTGTCCCCCATCGGACCCACTCCCTTGTAAGCCCACCCCAGAGGAGGGTGCCGTGGTGGCCTGGCCTCTTTTTGTGGGGGAGGGAAGGGAGCAACCACACCCTGAGCTTCCCAGACTCCCTGCTGGGTGGGAAGGCAGTGGGGCTTCTAGGCACAGATCCCCTAAATTGAAGGATCATGACTGCAGGAACATGACTCCTGCCAGCCATGAACCTCCTGTGGGTCTTCTCTTGGCTTTTGAATATTCACTCCATGAAAGGCATGAGAGGAGAGGGGAAGGGCAGAGCCAGGGCAGAGAGGGAGGTGGGCCCTCTCCAGGGATCACATCCTCTCATTCCCTGGGCTGTAGGATGAGAGGGCTGGAGAGCAGCTTCTCTCACGTAGCTTCCTTTCATTCCCAAACTGGGTTGGCAGACAGTACACAAAAGTTGCCCACTACACTTTTTGCAGGAGGTGGGATCCCCCCCACCCCAGCTTCCAGAATTACCTAGAAGGACAATCTCCTCTGACGGTGTGAGGGGCCCCACTGCCCCTGCCCTTTGCCCACAGCCAGCTCAGACTCTTGCTGCAACCCCTGCTGGAAATGCTTTTCTACCCCAGGGGCTGGAGAGTGTCATCTGGGCCTCCAGCAGGGGTGGGGAGGTTATTAACCTAGCGCAGTTTGATTTCAGCTCCCAGCAGAGGGGGAGCCACTGCTCCCTGTAGGCAGTGTGTGTGTGTGTCTGTGTGTGTGTGTGTGTGTGTGTGTGTGTGTTTTGTGTGAGGGGTGGCTAGGACACACCTCCCTCAGTCTGTACTAAGTACTTGTCAGCCCAGTCCTCTGCAGGCTGCAGTGATTGCCAGTTGAGGAGGCTAGCTTATGGCATTTCACCTCAGCCCTCCTTCCTGTCAGCAGATAGAGGCACTAGCCATGTACTGGAGAGCCCCAGCATGGTCCCCATTCTGGGTTTTTTCTGCTTACAGAATTCTAAACAAAGAAAAGAGGAAAATGATTTTGAATGCATGCAACATCCTATTAAAGATCCACCACCTGCTAGCTATGTAAAAAGTATTCAATTGTTTTTTTTAAAAAAAGGGTCTCACTCTGTCACCCAGGCTGCTGGAGTGCAGTGGTGCAATCATAGCTCACTGTGACCTCAAACTCCTGGGCCCAGTGATTCTCCCACCTTAGCCTCCCAAATAGCTGGAACTACTGGCAAATGCTATCATAATACAGCTATTTTTAAATTTTTTTTGTAGAGATGGAGTCTCCCTATGTTGCCCAGGCTGGTCTTGAACTCCTGGCCTCAAGCAATCCTCCCACCTTGGCCTCCCAAAGCCACTGAGGCTGTGGGCATGAGCCACTGCACTCTGCTGAATTCATATTTCTGTTGTTGACTCGCTCATCTGTGTTCTCTACCTTATTGTCCCCACATTCATTTAGTATATGGTAAAGAAGCAAACTGCCACCCAATGTCAAGGAACTAGACTTCTTAGTGGCTGGCACTGCACTTGTGTGTCCATGGGCAAATCACTTTACCTCTCTGTATTTCCATTACCTCAGTTATACAAGAAAGGACTAGAGGAGTTTCCAGCTCTACGGTCTGTGGAAAACCCTCTGTCTCCTCCTTGGAATGTATCTTAAAGGCTTGGGATGTTCTCAGAGAACACCTGCTGGCTTATTAGCTTCCAGAGGACCTAGTTCATTCCATAGACTTTCATGGAGCTCCTACGATGGGGCCACCATTTTTTCTAAGTACCAAGGACACAGAGATAAATCAGACACCATCTCTTCCCTCCAGGAAGTCAGGTAGTGACTAGGAAAAACATGGTCATTTGCTATTATAATAGCTAATACTTAATTAAGGTCATCTAAGATTCTAGTCATGATCCTTGGTACTTGACACGAATTATCTCATTTTAGCTCTCACTTCTATAGGAGTGATATGAAGATCCAGAGAGGTTAAATAATTTACCCAAGGCCACACAGCTCATAAAGTGGCACAGTATAGATTTTCAACCAGGCGGGCAGATTCCACATCCCAAACTCTTAACCGTCACCTGCCCCTTGTGAATTCCTTGATAGCACTTTTGTGGCACAAGTATCAGGGAGAACTGCTCTTACGATCCTTATTGGATCTGGGGCAATTTTTAAGTGACTTTGGAACATCCTGAATGGTGCCCGGAGCAACTTCAATGCCATACACATAATGGTTCCAGCACCTCCTGCCCCACCTTGTCATGTATTAATATTTGATAAGCAGGCCCAAAGACTCTGTCAGCTGTCATCTCGGGGACTTTGTCAGAGGCCAGACGTCCGTGGCCTGACCTTCCGTGCTGCCCTGCAGCCCATCACTGCCCTAATGGTCTCTCCACAGGCCTTCAGAACAACCTGTCCCCCAATGCAAAAGGTGCCCCCATGCACCTGGGCACCATTGTGGGCATCGTGCTGGTGGTCCTCCTCATGGCGGCCATCATCCTGGCTGGGATTTACATCAGTGGCCACCCTACCTCCAATGCCGCCCTCTTCTTCATTGAGGTCAGTGTAGCATTTGGCTAGAGGTCTGCTGTCTGTTTCTGCTTCCGTGTTTCCAGGGCCATTTAGTATCTGCCTCTCCTATCTCATTCCTCAGCGGCCACACAGCTGAGAAGCCTTCATCCACTCCATCCTGGCTCACCTCAAAGTGGCTGGGGCCCCTTAAGCACCTCAGAACTCACTCGGCCCTGCTGTCCTTGGGGAGCAGCCCATCTGCTTTGGTTCCCACATTTGTGAAATCAGAAAAGTCCCCAGAGGAAAGAAGGCCAGACATGCCACACAAGGCTCATTTAGTGGCTGTGCAGCCAATCCTCAATGACTTATGGTTTATCATACCCAAATTCCAGGCTCTGTACTTATTCAAAGCCATAATGGAACCAAGGTCTCTGCTGCTTTTGCCTGCTGGTATGGGGTTTAGATTAAAACTGACAAGCCAAAACTGTAACAGAGGCTGCCTTCTCTGGGGCTTTATGAGGATGCTGCAGTTCTGAATGTCTCTGCAGTACGGGATGTGGGACAGAGGGCTCAGCCCCTTCACTTGGCCGCACAGGGCTCAGGAGCTCCTGCTACCTGCCTCTGCTTTTGGATTTTTGTCAGCTCTCCACAGGGCGCGGTGGCACCCCTATGACTATAGTCTCCTCCACATCAGTCAGGCCCTTCTTCGTTTAGACAAACCCCTGTATCTTATCAGTCCTAGCCAGTCATTCTGAAGTCTTAGCTTACCTGGGTGATACCTGGGAACTGCAGGGATTCTGTTAGGGCGGGTCTAAGGCTGGCCCAGAAATCTGCATTTTAATAAGCAGCCCTTCCCCTGCAATATTCCCCCCACCTCGCCCTTTTCACTCTGATTCAGGACTCCATGCTATCTGGAGGGTTATCTGGGCATTGCAGAAACCTCCCAGATCATTCCAGGCTTCTCTGACGCACTCCTTCACTTTGGAGTCTCGGGTCTCCCCTCCGTGTGTTGCTGAAGCTTTTAGGTGTGAGTTGTGCAGAACACGCAGTGAAGGATAAAATGTCCTTCCAAAGTCTGGCTCCCAGCTGATTCCCCAGTAGTCAAGGGATCACAGTGGGAGCCCTTTGGGGAAAGGGGCCCTGAAGAGTCCCCATGGTTGGTATCATGACCTCTGACTTTGCCTCTGTACCCTCCTCCCCCAGCGGAGACCTCACCACTGGCCAGCCATGAAGTTCCACAACCACCCCAGCCACTCTACCTACACTGAGGTTGAGCCCTCCGGCCACGAGAAGGAGGGCTTCGTGGAGGCTGAGCAGTGCTGAGGACGTCAGGTCTCCCCTTCACACCATAGTATAGAAGACGTGGGGCTGCAGCAGAGACAGTGACAGCAAAGAGGAGAAGTGGTTTTTCTTGGCCTCTCCGAGCATGCCCTGGGCATGAAGATGAGAGGGTGGTCTATGTCCCCAGAGCTGCAGCTTAGTCAGCACAGCCCAGATATTGAAGAGGGGGCAGAAGAGCAACCACACAGAGTTTTTAAAGGAACAATAACTAATCTCATCCTGTTTTGATGCAAGGGTTCTCCCTTTCTGGCCTCTCAGTGGTCTACTCTGCAGCTGTCCCCTCCCCACCTGGAGATGACCAGATGGCCTGTTCCCTGTCGCCTGATGCCCCTGCACATGACACAAGCTAGCTTAAGATTGGGGCTGCTGCATTCCAGGGTCCACAGACTCAAGAGCTGGTCCTCATGGCCATGGAGTCGGCGTCTTTAGCCCTAGCTTCTGTGACTCTGAAAGTCTAAAGGAGTTTGCACTCTCAGTTAGACACAAGGGTAGTTGCTCTCAGTCCCTGGGGCATGTTGTCATCAGAGGAAAGCCAAATAAGAGGAGAGAAAGAACTTGTAGGGAAAGTTGCATTTTTAGGCTTCGCTTCCTTAACTTGCCCCTTCTGCTCAGAACCGGTCCTTCTCACAAAACATGTGTAGCCTGCCCTCTAGGTGCAGCCTGCTCCGCCCACCCTGGGCTTATCTGGACCTGTGCCTTGCCAGGCCAGCTGTGCTGTGCGCAGCCTGTTTACCTTGCGAGGCTCCTCGTTCAGATGGCATGTTGGTGCCCATTTTATTCCATGGCCTGTTCTGCTTCAGTGCCGGTATATACCTCCAAAGGCAGAGCTCTCCTGATTAATATTTTCTCTCCTCTGAACTGGATTTTATAGCCATTAAAGACAAAGAGGGTGGCTAGAGGGTTCCTTGAGACAAACCCGGCAGGGAACTGCAGTTGCAGTTGGAGTCTGTTGAGAAGCAAAATGCCAGAATGGTTAGGACAGAGTCAGCCAGCACGAGAGCAAGGGAATTTCTACACAAGACCTTGACCTGGAAAGTTGCTGTCATCTCCCCGGCTCTGACAGAAGTTTTGGGGGTGGGGAGTTTAGGCTCCCAAACTTAACTTGGTTGTAAGGGAGGTCTGTCCCAGGGATGAGTTGGGGTTGCTTCTGAAAAGCATTTAAAATTAAAACCTATAGCTCACCCTCATTCAAAGTAAAAAATATCAGCAGCAAATAAATGTTAAATCACAGTCTCTGCTTAGTCATGCCCTTTTATGCATATCACCAAGGGCACTGTGAAAGAAGTTAGCTTAAGTACAAGGCAATGGCAGGGAGGTTGGGCAGTCTGCAGACAATCAGACCCATCCAAACACTTGGCTGCTGGTTTTCAGTTGCTCCATGTTTGTTTCTTGGTGAGATGCTAGCAATGGAGTCAGAAAAATGCCCGGCCTTGGCTCTGCTTCATAAACCAGGCACGGAGGCCAAGGACAGTAGTTCACACCTGTAATCCCAGCACTCTGGGAAGTCGAGGTGGGAGGATTGCTTGAGCTCAGGAGCTTGAAACCAGCCTGAGCAAGAGCAAGATCCCATCTCTACTGAAAATAGAAAAATGAGCTGGGCATCGTCGTGGGTGCCTGTAGTCCCGGCTACTCAAGAGGCTGAGGCAGGAGGGTTGCTTCAATCTAGGAGTTTGAGGTTGCTGTGAGCTAGGCTGATGCCACTGCACTCTATCCTGGACAACAGAGTAAGGCTCTATCTCAAAAAAGAAAAAAATAATAAATAAAAAATAAAAATAAGAGAAATAAACCAGATGAGGATGCGCTAGGAACATAGGGTGCTATGGGCAGGAGCATCAGAGTTTGAGAAAGAAAAAAAGATAGTGCAACAAAGAGAATCAGATTCGTTTCAAGCTTCCAAAGAACAGGAAGGCCTAAGACAGAGCTCTCTGAGTGCGAGAAACACAGTCCAGTGCCCTTAGTCATCTGGGCTCCCAGCCCTCCTGGCTGTCTAGAGGGTGATTTTTATTCTTACCTGACCAGCAAAGCATCTGGACCTTTATGTGTCTAAAATGGCCAGCGGGGCAGTTCTTTGGTGGCCTAATTTAGTGGATAGCACCATATATCCTACTCCCAAACCCCAGCACACATTTTGCCACCAGGAACTCAGCTAACTGTTCTGAATTTCTGGAGGTGAGAAGGTTGGGAGTGGAGAAAGAGAGAGTGATGCAGGGAGGCCTCTGCTGTTAAGCACTGCAGGTAGAGAAAGAAAGTTCTAGATGCCTCAGCCCGGGGCCGAGCAAGCCTGGCTGACCCCTGGATGTCAGTGGTCAGGGGAGCAGAGGTGTTTGATAGTGGGCAGCCTGTTTGTTACAACAAAAAGAATGAATGATGTATCGCCAAGAGAGGCCCCTGGATTTCTCAAGCCCAAATGCTTAGACTAAGTCTTCTAAGAAACAGAGCTGAGTGCCTCGCAGTGTTCGTGCTGGTTCCCGACTGTCTCTAGGATACCTGGCAAGACATAAGCTGGATGATTATGGAGAGTCAGTGATTGGATAGAGACACAGGTGTGTGGCCAGCCCTCTGAGTTTGGCTGCCAAGGTGAAGTGGTACTTCACATACTGGGCATGGTCACAGGATGGTTGCAGACTTCCAGGCCTCTCCACCAGACAGTCTCCAGGGAAAGCAGGTAGTTGGCAGGTGCCTTCCCACATGATGTCTTAGGGTATTTTGGGGGGACAAGAGGGTCCATGAAAGTTCATCATTCAAAAGGAAGCTTCAACCCTGTGAAAGAGGGCTCAGGGGAGTTTTCCATGTTGAACAGAGAGATCAGAAGGTCTCAGGAAGACACTGTTATATGCCAGAACTCTTAAGAGATCTAACAACAATAAAAATGGGAATATGAAGAAGAATGTAGAGGCAGAGTATGAGAGGGGACCCCCTGGATCAGGCTATAAGCACAAACTTGTTTGCTTTAATTGGTCACTCCTAGATCTGTGGACTTATCCAGTAAGGTCGCTGGGGTTTCTGGTTTTATTTGTTTTTTTTTTGAGACAGAGCCTCAAGCTATCACCCTGGGTAGAGTGCTGTGGCATCACAGCTCACAGCAACCTCAAACTCTTGGGCTCAATTGATTCTCCTCCCTCCACCTCCCAAGTAGCTGGGACTACAGGCGCCTGCCACAACGCCTGGCTATTTTTTGGTTGCACCCATCATTGTTGTTTGGTGGGCCCGGGCTGGATTCGAACCTGCCAGCTCAGGTGTATGTGGCTGGTGCCTTAGCTGCTTTAGCCACAGGCACTGAGCCAGGTTTCTGGTTTTAGAGTACAAGTGCACATGAGCCTGGCCATCAGCTCCAGCATCTAGGAATGCCCCAGGTAGAACAGATGGTCTTTCCAGGCTTGGCTGACTGGCTGCCTCCCTCAGCCATAATCAGGTATTGTCACCCACTCACCCCAGCAGGCCCACAACTCTGGAGGTCACTTCAGATCTCAGCGTGGACCCTGGGGTTGAAAATATTCTTTGGTCACTGTTAGAGGTTCCTGATGGACCTAAAATACCAAATACAAACCCAGACACACATATAGGCATTTTATTTCTAAAAGCAATGGACAAGGCTGTAGCTGTGCTCATTAGCTTGGTTTATTAAATAAAGACAATGGCAAAGGCTGCCAGCCAACCACACTATTCAAAAAGCAGAGTATTTACCAGTGGAGCCGACCATTCATCTGGTTGTGAGCAAAGCTAAGATTCTTATTTCTCCTGGTCCTAGAACAGATTTACAGATTGGCACTGACCAGGAGCTGCACACAGCTTCCCTGGCTGTGAGAACCCACACCAGAAGAGCCAATATCACAGATAAAATGCAGCCAGTCTCTCTGATTCTCTGTCTCTCAACCAAAACCTACCTGAACTTATAGCACAATTAGAAGGACCTGGGGACTGAGGGAAGCCTAGCTGTCCTAAACATGATGTATTCACGTATTAAGTGTGAATTATCTTCATAGATTCTCAGTACTAATAATAAGAGGAAACATTCTTCTGCAACTTCCATGTGCAAAATAAAGTGCAAAGGATTTGGTGGCATTCTGAAATGGACACACATACCTTAATCCTGATGGCTGGATTCTGACTTTAGCACTAAGGACCTGCCCTGGAGCGGTCAGAAGAGCCTCCAGTCACCTGCTCATGAGGGATGTTTTCCCAACCTCCCACCACCCCCTCCAAAAGAAACAGCCTGGAAAGAAACCTCAGCTGTTTACTTACATTGAGTTTGTAAATCCTTGTCAGTAAACCTCATGCATTTTTAATCTGCTATCCGGAGATACCAAATAAATCTGAGTAAGTTGATGCTGTCACATTTCTGGATGCTTTGCATTCGGACAACTTTAGCAGCTTCATTGTGTTTTTATTACTTTGTGTTTTTTCTCACAACAATGGTTCAGCAAACCGAAACAAAGAGAGTAAAAATTTGGACTCCTCATAGCCAAAATCAGTGATGCCAAATTTCAGGCTCCAAACAAGCCAATTTATCAGTAAACACACCGCAATTGCCAAATCAGGAGGAATGTGTTGGAGAAGACAGTGTGGACCAATGGAGAGGGTGCTGAGCTACGTGGGCAGTCAGAAGGAGGGCTCGTTGGCTCCAGCCCTGGCTCTGAGTAGCTGTGTGACGTGGGCCATGTCGTCAGACCTCTCTGAGCCTGTTGCTGCCTCTGTGAAACAGGAAATAGCCAGGTCTATAATGGGACCTTAGCAAATTGCTTTCCCTGTTATTTTTTTTCCAGTTCACACTGCAACTTAAACAAAAGAATCCCTTTCTATTTCATTATCCTGATTGTCTAGGACTTTTCTGGGTTTAACCCTCAAAGTCTTGCATCCCAGAAAGCTCCGAAAGCCCAGGTACCCTGGGACCATTTTGTCACCCTGACCTTGGAGTGGCCCTCCTGCTGGCTCCATTGGCTAAAGAAATAATGTTAACACTGTCAAGTGCCTGGAGAACACTTTAGAGTCTAGAACAGGGGTCCTCAAACTTTTTAAACAGGGGGCCAGTTCACTGTCCCTCAGACCGTTCAAGGGCCGGACAATAGTTTAAAAAAAATACTATGAACAAATTCCTATGCACACTGCACTTACCTTATTTTGAAGTAAAAAAACCAAATGGGGGCAGTGCCTGTGGCTCAAAGGGGTAGGGTGCCGGCCCCATGTACCAGAGGTGGTGGGTTCAAACCCAGCCCTGGCCAAAAACTGCAAATAAATAAATAAATAAATAACAAAACAGGAACAAATACAAATACAATATTTAAAATGAAAAAAAAAAAGCTCTCCCTATCTGCAAAAAAAAAAAACCCTCCTAACTTCGGGGAAAAAAAGGCCCCCCTTAACCACAAAAAAAGGCCCTAATAACTGCAAAATAAAAAAAAAAATACACCTCCTAACTTCAAAAAAAAAAATAAATTCTAGGCTCGGCGCCTGTGGCTCAGCCGGCTAAGGCACCAGCCACGTACAACTGAGCTGGCGGGTTCAAATCCAGCCTGGGCCCGCCAATCAACAATGACGGCTGCAACCAAAAACGGCCGGGCGTTGTGGCGGGTGCCTGTAGTCCCAGCTACTTGGGAGGCGGAGGCAGGAGACTCACTTGAGCCCAGGAGTTGGAGGTTGCTGTGAGCTGTGATGCCACAGCACTCTATGCAGGGTGACAGCTTGAGGCTCTGTCTCAAAAATAAATAAA